>VONZ01000863.1:0-72500 GCA_012976165.1 Labeo catla
AAGTGGTTTGTAGTGCAAACAGTTTTGCTGTTTACTGCATGTTGTTATTCTTCTTGTTATTTCCCTAAAGCAGAAAATGAACTGGAAGTCTCACCCATAGGCTTACTACTGCATTCAAGAAAAAGGTGGATATGACACACATCAACAGTGTTTAACTCTGAAAGGTTTTAGCCCTACACTCACCCTGCAGCAGTAATGCATGCAGCAGAGCATGGGAGGGGGGTCACTCTCTTTGGACTGGGAAAGGCACACGGGACAGTGGGCCACGGGCCCTGGGGCCGGCTGGGGGTTACGGATCTTGAGGCCGGCAGCCAGGACCAGGGCGTCTGGGTCGTCTGTGTAGCGCTGGATCAACAAGTCCACGTTCCATTTGCAGTGTATGAGCAGGTGCTCGGCCCGGTCCAGATCCAGGCTCAGGGTTCCTGCCACCTGCTGGACGGTGCGCTGCATCAGCTGCTTGACCTCCTCTTGAGTCATTGTGCGACCCATGGAGAACAGCACGGCCTCCAGCACGCCGTCCTCTGGATGCTGGGGGGGAACTATAAGGCCTCCCAGGCTGCAGAGGGAGACATATACACAAAGCGTCATTATGTAGATGCGGATTGGGAGATAGGTGACTTTCAGGGATGGGCATTTTGATTCTTAACAGCAGGCCCAGACAGAGTCTGCAGACATTCCACATTTGCAGAGCTGTTTATTTGGGAAAATCTGTGGTAAAATTAACATATACTACACCTTCATTGGTAGCTGAGAGAGTGATCAAATTAGCTAAAATATTTAATAAACAAAAAGTTTTATCTAATCTTCTAATTGTGTGGAACGCTGCATTGCTGTTCCATGTGGACTTGCTCATCAACATGTATTACCATACTAAACTTATCCTGGTTAAACAGATTTTAACTTCCTGATATGCACCATTTTGAATAAGGCATTAACAGAATTATTTCTCTGCATTGATTAAAATATAATTTGTTAATTTTGAAAAAAAAAAAAGTATCACTTTTAAAAGTCTTAAAAGTTTAATTTGCACATTCTGAATAAATTTAGGGATGAAAACCCTCTTTTCGACAAGTATGAATGTTTGACAAGATACTAAACCATGTAGCTAAAAAATATTTAGAAATAAAATGATTCTATTTACATAGAACAAATGAGCAACAAACATGATTCAAAATTTAAAATGTCTTTATTTTTTTTTTTTTAAAGTGGTAAACATAAGTTGCCTTGTTTCAAAATATCTTTATGCTAAAATTCTGTGCTGAAGAAACAAGTATTAGATTTTTAAAAAGTGGACAAAAACAAATCAGTTCAAGTGGCAGTTCACCCAAAAATGAAAATTCTGTCATTTACACACTCTGATGTTGTTTCAACTTATAAGAGTTTTCTTCAAGATATCGGAACTAGTGCTGTCAAACGATTAATTGCGATTAATCGCAATCAAAATAAATGTTTTTGTTTATATAATGTGTGCGCGTATCAGGGCTCTGAATCGGCTCAAGGAACGAAAACCAGAAATGAACGAAATTTTGACAGGAACAGAACCAAAAACAAAATCAAATTTTACAGTTCTGAACAGAATCTAAAATTTGAAATAGCCATGGTTAACAATGTTATTTTATCGTTCCATTTAATATTTGAAATTTGCCGTCAGCCAATCACAAATTTAAGTAGTACGGCCAATGCAAATGTGAGCTGACGCATCCAACAAATGAAATTGGTCAGCATTGGTAATTCGGCATTAGTTTATCTGAGGATACTGTAAGATGGATTCAGATCACACACACACGTAGTGCTTCTGTGAACGGACAAAACAAATATATAAAAGGAATATATAGGCCTATACATAAAATATTTCACTGAAATCATTGATAGATTAACAAAAAGAAAGAAAGAAATGTGCTGAATGTGTTTCGGTTAATTGTGACGCGATCCAAAGTTCACGGAAAGGAAAACGAGACGGCGGAAAGCAGGCTAGTTTTCTTTATTTTACAAAAGCTTTTCAGTTTTATTTATTTTTCAAAAGCTTGAAAGTTTTGAATGATGTCTTGCATCTGTATGACCAACCAGCGTAGGTATGACCATCACGCCGGCGCCTCACGAGCACACAGACACAACATATTTTTGCACCATTGCAGCCTGTTCATTATCAAAGTGAAATATAAGTTACATAAGTTACACCGCTCCGTTGTACCATCTGTTGCGTTCAGCGTGACCACCGCCTCACTGTGCTAATATATCTGATGTGAAGGATGATGTTTTACATCGATGCAAGTTAAGTACAAAGCCTATTAGCCTACATAATAAATAATATTTTAGTATCCAGATATATCGCAAATATGAAAACATTTGGACTCGTGCTCAATTAGAGAGGTAGGCATCACCTTAAATTAATCCGTTTTTGGATTGACGTTTTTATAGCCCAAATGCATAGCCTTAATTTTAGGGGATTTGTTGTGAAAAGAAGGAAACTAATAACTGTGTTTATAATGATTGTAAACATTTTGTTTCACCGGCATTTTAACCTACATTATTTCTGAAGGCAAAAATAAAATGCAACGTGAGCCTATGCGACTTATGTTTTTTTTTTCCCTCTCAAAACGCAATTTTATACAAGTAGCATTTTTTTTTAAACAATGCAGGAAACATTTTTAAATATCTTTAAAAATACTTCGTCTTTAAAGTGTAAACAGATTTTTTTCTTTCGTTTGTTTAGTAGCCTACATTTGGCCAAAATACACAAAAGATGATGCTGTATTGGCTGTGACTAAAGCGCAGCGCGTTAAGATACCAGATCTCTTCCTGTTTTCTTCTTTGAGTAAAGAAAACACTGTACTTCATTATCATTATTATTATAGGCAAAGAATAATAAAAAAAATATATATATTAAATGTTTTTTTTTTCTACTCAAACCGGTTTCAGAACATTAATAACACAAAGGAACGCACGAACAGAAATGTTAAAAATATCGATTCTGCTCTGAGTGAACCGACTGATTTTTATTTTTTTTCTCCAAGCCCTGGTGTGTATACTGCGTATATTTATTATGTATATATAAATACACACACACATACAGTATATATTTAGAAAATATTGACATGTATTTACATGTATATATTTCTATTCACATAACTGATATTATGTATCATATTTTTAATGTATAAACAACATTTTTCTTACATAAATGCATAATAAATAAACACAGTACACACACATATAAACAAAAACTTATTTTGGAAGTGATCAATTGCAATTAATCATTTGACAGCACTAATCTGAACAGTTTTATTTTAGCCTTTTATTCATATGTAAACACTAATTAACGCACAAACAGCACATATATGATAAACGGAAGCATAACTGTGCTTGCTTGACAAGCAACAACCAATAACGTTGGTTTTTGCCAATCAGGCAAGTATGTTTGAGCTGCAATTGACCATATTTGATGTGCTCCATGTATGTGTGTTATGTGAATAAAAGACAAAATTAAATCTGTTTGTGTCTCTTTAGAAGACTTGTATTAAGCCACCCAATTCATATATATGACTTTTACAATGTCTTTTTTAAAGTTTTGGACAAAAATTGACAAAAAGGATGAGGGGGAAAAACAAACAGACATTAAAAATACTTTCATTTGCATTCTGAAGACAAACAAAAAGCATTATGGGTTTGGAACAAATGTGGGTGACTAAATGACGACACTTTTCATTTACAGGTGAACTATCCCCTTCCTGCACAGACATGAACTGAGCAGCCTTCATTTAATAACAGGACTGAATTTCAGTCTACTGTTGATTACAAACTTTAGTGCTATTTACAAATCCTGCAATATAAGAAAAAGAGCATCTCGTAAGGCGACGCCAATACTCATCCTGACCAATGAGGAATGGACTAGCTCCGCCCTTGCGTAGGTCATAGTGCAACAGCAGACGTTAAAGGTGAAGTCCACTTCCAAAACAAAGATTCACATATAATGTACTCACCCCCTTGTCAGATGTTCATGTCTTTCTTTCTTCAGTCGTGAAGAAATAGTTTGAGGAAAACATTTCAGCATTTTTTCTCCATATAATGGACTGATATGGTGCCCTGATTTTGACCTTCCAATATGCAGTTTAAATACAGCTTCAAACGATCACAAATGCAGTTGTAAACGATTCCAGCCGAGGAAGAAGGGTCTTATCTAGTGAAACGATCAGTTATTTTAATAAAAATAATACAATTTATATACTTTTTAATGCCAAATGCTCGTCTTGTCTTACTCTGCCTCTGTTTTTTTTACCGGTTCATGACAGTTAGTGTATGTCAAAAAACTCCCATCTCATGTTCTCCCTTAACTTCAAAATCATCCTATATCGCTGATATTACCTTTTCTGTTAAGGGTGTTTGATCTTCTTTGCATGTTCACTTTGCAAAGACTGGGTCAGTACTTCTGCAGTGATGTAGGATGATTTTGAAATTATTTTTAAAGATGAGGGAGAAAATACAATTGGAGTTTTTCAACATACCCTAACTGTCTTGAGTCAGAATACACAGAGTTCGGGGAGAGAAAGGCAAGACGAGCGTTTGAGATTGAAAGTATTTAAATTGTATTTTTTTAATGAAAATAGCCAATCGTTTAGATAGATAAGACCCTTTTTTCTTGGCTGGGATCGTTTACAACCACATTTGGGATCGTTTGAAGCCGCATTTAAACTGCATTTTGGAAGTTCAAACTCGGGGCATCATAGCGGTCCACTGTATGGAGAAAAATGCATGTTTTCCTTTAAAAAACAATTTCTTTACGACTGTAGAAAGAAAGACATGAACATCTTGGATGACAAGGGGGTGAGTACATTATATGTGAATCTCTGTTTTGGAAGTGGACTTCTCCTTTAAACCAGATCAAAACAGATAAAAAGGTAAAAACAAGCAGCAAAGCTGCATTTGCCTATATTTCAAAACCTAGTGAGCTGCTTCCCTGTCTACTGCCGACACAGACAGTTGTTTTCTAAGTGAAAGATTTGAAATGCTCTACATGAGCAGCAACTCCATATATCCTCTCTGCATGGGATACTCAACTCAAAAGTGATGCCTAGAGATTCTAACATAATTTAACAACAACTGTCACACAAACATAGTATGTTCATGCTGCATTTCTTTTATATGCACCTAGGTTGGCAGCCAACTTGGTTTTGAAACAGAGAAAAGAGCTTACAACAAAAAAAGAAACAGGATAGACAAGCTACTCGCCCCGACGAGTGCACCTGTTTGATATCAGTGCATCTCTTGTTTCAGAAAAAAAGAAAAGCCCTGAGAGGGGAGGAAAAAAACATCAGTGAAAGCCACAATCTGTGCCTCCTTTCTTGCACGGGGTGTCTAGGGATCAAGGGTTAAGGGTCATCAGCACACCTGGTGTCGGCTTTGCCGCCGTCGCTGCTGCTTGCGGAGCTTTTTTTCACATCCATCTTAAAGGAGAACTGCGCCTGGCCTTTTCGGGGTGTGGATGGGTCCTCCATCACAAATTCCACGATGTGCGGGCTTTCCTCGTTGCGGCGGAGGTAGCCTTTGTTGATGACGTGCATGATGCAGGACAGCACGTCTGTAGTGCTGCAGCTGAAGCGAACCGAGGCGTGAGTCCGGCTCGCCTCCTGCTTCTGACACCGGTCCAACACCTGCAACGGCACGGGGAATGGCAAAAAGCACAAAACTCATCTTCTGTAACGTGGTTTCTACACTTTTGTTCATAATTAACACTAAATCCAAAAAAAAAAAGATATTATATATATATATATATATATATATATATATATATATATATATATATATATATATATATATATACATATATACACATACATATACATACATCCATATACATACAAAATAATATTTTCCATAAAAAAAATAAAGTCTACTTTCAGTACAATTTGATTTGAATTTTTTAAATTACAAGCAAATTTACATATAGCGGGTTTTTTCAAAGTAAAAATCAGTATCAAAAGCAGTACAAGAAATGTTTTTCACGTTTCAAATACATAAACCTTCTACAATTTAAATTTATTTTCTTTTTGTATTAGAATAATGAGGGGTTTTTTTTTTATGAGATCTGCTTCATAAAAATAATTTCAAAAAAAAAAAAGGCATCATGCAAAATGATCCAAACTTTACCTTGAACACTAAATTGTCAATATGCATCTCCTTCTCATTCTTCATGATCTGCACGATGAGACAGTAGATGTAGTTCCTCTTCCTCTCCAGTGTGAGTGCAGCATCTTCATCTACATTCAGGTAGGTCTGCTTGGGAAGCAGATAATGGTAACCGTGTCTGTCTGAGCTCTGTGAGAGGGCCTTCTTGTTCAGTCTCAGGACCCCTGAAAAATTCAATGGTTTTCAAATGGATTTGTTTCCATTCCGAATTTGAAACACTGAACTAAGTGATTTAATTCAGCGATTCAGAATTTAAACTTTTTACATGCATATACACCACAGGTCAAAAGTTTGGAATCATTTATTCTCAAAGTCTCTTCTGTTCACCAAGACAGCATTTATTTGATATTGTGAAAATTGTACTGTACTGTGAAATATTAGAATTTAAAATAATAGTTTTCTATTTTAATCTTTTTTAATATGTATTTTTATCTGTGATGCAAAACTACATTTTTTGAGCATCATTACTTCAGTCTTCAGTGTCACAAATTGATCTGAAGCCCAGTTATTGCTGTTTAATGATTATTGAGCTTTAATTCAGCTTCTAAAAAAAAATACAAATAAAACAAAAAACACAGGAAAACAAAATTTTTGAATATATATATATATATATATATATATATATATATATATATTTTTTTTAAACTGTAATTATATTTAATCACTGTTTTACTGTATTTTTGATCAAATAACTGCAGCCTTGGTGACCATAAGAGACTTTAAAAAACATCTTTCAATCTTTCTTTCTTCAGCCATAAAGAAATTATGTTTTATGAGGGAAACATTTCAGGATTTTTCTCGATATAATGGACTGATATGGTGCCCCGATTTTGAACTCCCAAAATGCAGTTTAAATGCGGCTTCAAACGATCCCAGCCGAGGAAGAAGTGTCTTATCTAGCGAAACGATCAGTTATTTGGAAGTTCAAACTCGGGGCACCCTATCAGTCCATTATATGGTGAAAAATCCTGAAATGTTTCCCCTCAAAAAACATAATTCCTTTACGACTGGAGAAAGAAAGACATGAACATCTTGGATGACAAGGGGGAAGTGGACTTCTCCTTTAAAATACTTCCCATATTGTTTACTTGGGGTGTATTAGTACACAGAAGTCACATTCCAGTACATACTTCGGTTTTGGGGCCACGGTTTGATACAACAGGAACAGACAGTAGTGCTAGCTTGTTTCTGATTTGCATTGGATTGTATAATTTCAAGATTTAAAAGCAAAAACAGAATGGTCTGACACTAGATTTGTGAAATTATGCTATATAAGACACGTGCACACACACACGCACACACACACACACAAAACACAATCGGACTGAATAAAAATGCTAATTTTCAGCACTGACAGCAGGAAGCGCTTATGGAACAGCAATAATATAGCGTTTTCTTGGTTACCGCTGTAAACAAAGCAGCTCAGCTTATAAACACTACTTTACTATGCATTACATGGAGGAAAGAGGAACAGAAAATGCCACTGAAATATTTCTGAAGACAGTCAGTTCCTATCAGAGACACATTCATATGAACTCCCATATATTTGTTTTCCTACATTTCGAGCATTGCAAACAGCAAGCTTGATCTGCCTGGTAAAGTATTTTCTCCTCTTCACAGACTTCATAAAAACCCCACGCAAATTACATTTTGGAAAATGACTGGAAGGTAGCATCGCTAGAACCCAAAACTTTCCCACACTGCTAATTTAAAACAAGCAGGCATTTCTTTGAGCTTTCGCGTGCCATCTGAACTCGCCTTTTTGTTTTAAGTTGGTGCGTAGACCACCACTTCTACAACTTTTTTACTGTTGAGACAGGTAGCATTGCATTACCGCTCACGCCCCCTTGTAGATTTATCGTCCCTGGCTTTGACCGTATTTGTCATATGACAGCACGAACTAAACTGTGATGGTTCGGGACGCATACTTGTAACAATGCATCAAGAAAACAGGCATCATTTCTCACCTTTCATGGGATCCTGACTGGAGGCGGTCTGAGTGAGAATAACCTTCTCTACTGTGAGAGGTTTGAGGGCATGGCTCAGCATGGCTGGAGAGAGACCTGTGGCCTGCTGCAGCATCTCCACACTCACATCCTGTAGAACAAGACGAAAGTGAACAATTCTGACATATAAAAACTTCATATCATGCCCAAATTTCTGTTCTCCAGATAGTACCTCATGTTTGTTGAACTGTAGCAGGATGTACATCTGGAGTGTAGAGACGTAGAGAGTACAGGAGCCATACTGAAGCTCTGCATGGCCGAGCCATGTCCACTGCAGCCGTCGAGGCTTACTGTGGGTCAAACTATACATGCGCTGACCTACAGGACAGATACACACATACAGATTAACTTCAAACTACAACAGAACCATCAGAGGGAATATGTGTTACTAGGCTGCAGCATTTGGACTGGCATAAATAATGGATTTTTCAACTAACTGTTGGCGTAAAACTCTGTGAATTCAGCCAGGTAATTGCAGAGTTGAACAGGGAAGTGTTTGCTGGGGTTCTCAAGATAGCAGGGAGCCGACACAACCCAGCAGCGCGGAGACAACACCAGCACTTTTACGTCACTCTCTTCCTCAGGTTCAGACACATCCTCATCCATCATCTGATCAAAAGCACATGATGAACAACAAAATGGACAGCATTTAGCCTTTAAACATTTACATCATCACAACACTATAGACATAATGCACAGGGATGCACATCAGACATTTCATTATGATACAATCTGACATTGATTTTTTTTAGCTAGCGAAGAGTAACCAGCCACTGTTTGCAGATACATTTGAGGTCAAAAGTTTACATACACTTTGCAGAATCAGCAAAATGTTAATTTCATTAAAATAAGAAGGATCATACAAAATGCATGTTATTTTTTATTTAGTACTGACCTGAATAAGGTCAGTGTTTTTTAGTTTAGTGATAGTTGTTCATGAGTTCAACAGTTAAACTGCCCGCTGATCCTTCAGGTCCCACAAATTCTTTGCTTTTTTTTTTTTTAGCATTTTTGTGTATTTGAACCCTTTCCAACAATGACTGTATGATTTTGAGATCCATCTTTTCACACTGAGAACAACTGAGGGACTATTACAGAAGGTTCAAACGAGTGTTTGACTGGGACCTGAAGGATTTTTTTTAACAGCGGGAAGTTTAACTGTTCAGGACAAACAACGGACTCATGAACAACTATTACTAAACTAAACAAAAACACAGCTGTGGTCATTCAGGTAACAACACAGTATTAAGAATCAAGTGTATGTAAACTTTTAAACAGGGTCATTTTTAAAATGCAACTTCTTTTCTCTTGCAAACGTTCTTTACAAGACATTCATTTCTCTCTCCATGTAAACGTTATTTATGTGAAATATCGTACAAAGGTCAGTACTAAATAAAAAAAAAAACAACAACATGCATTTTGTATGATCCCTCTTATTTTGGTAAAATAATTAACATTTTGTAGATTCTGCAAGGTGTATGTAAACTTTTGACTTAAGTAGCAATAGCCAAAAACACATTGTATGTGTCAAAATTATTGATTTTTCTTTTATGCCAAAAATCATTAGGATACCAAGTAAAATTCATGTTCCATTAAGACATTTTGTAAATTTACTACCATAAATATATCAAAACTTAATTTTTGATTAGTAATATGCATTGCTAAGAACTTTATTTGGACAACTTCAAAGGCGATTTTCTCAGTATTTTGATTTTTTTTGCACCCTCAGATTAGTTTTTCAAATAGTTGTATCTTGACCAAATATTGTCCAATCCTAACACACACATCAATGGAAAACTTATTTATTCAGCTTTCAGATTACATCTCAATTTAAAAAAATTGACCATTTTGTGGTCCAAGTCTAGCAGTCAGTATTAAAGACTAGATTTAAAAACAAATTAAAACTAGCTACCCTTTAATGATGATTTATAAGCATATGACCTCCAGTGATAAAAAGTGAAGCAGCTCTTACATAAAATGTCAATCATTCTCACCTCCTCAAAGTTCTCCAGATTTTTGTCCAGCTGCTGTAGACGGTAAAGATGAAACTCCTGTTGAAGCTCCTCAGATTCACTGAGGTTGGTCAGCATCTGCTGGGGAAACCGGTTTGGGAAGCAGGTACCGATCTGTTCAACCACAGCGCTCTCCAACCACACCTTCCCCTGACCCAACAGACGATCACCCAGATAGTACCTGAACACAGAGGAAGAGATGACAATGTGAAAAACAAGGTGTACAAAACCATATAAACAGCTAGTGTCTTCCAAAGTGAAGTTTCTTGTGTCATGCTTTAATACTGGCTCCTTCAATGGTAAAATAGGTTGATCACCACCTCTTTTTTTTTTTTAGGACAAAGACATAAATAGAAATAATAGTTTCTGAAATATCACTCAACCCTAGTTAGAAGCAGCTGTTCTCATACCTGTAAAAGTGCTCAAAGGTGTTAGCCAGCTCCAGACCGGAGAGGAACAGCATGGGCTCCAGGAATTGCTGAAGCTGGTTTAATGTGTCCACACTTCCAGAGTCCACCCCACTTTCCTGGATCATCTTGTCTATGTACTGTGCAAAACGTTCACTTACCTGCAAGCGAGTTATTGAAAAAAAAAAAGAAAAAAAAAAAAAAAATTACATTGAAATTTATTTTTCAATTCAAAAATATCCTAATGGTCCAAAAATTTATTCTAATTATAATGCATTATAATAAAGTATTCTCTGTTGACTCACATGCATGGCGGTGAGGATGGAGAGCTGGAGCAAGGCGGCAGAAAAGCCCTGACGGAGCGCAAGCACAAAGGCAGTGTGCTGGCCAAAAAGCTCCTCCATGGCATTCTTTAGTCGGAGGAACAGACCCCTGTAACGCTCTACGAAGTCAGAGAGGCTGCATGTCGAATCTAGGAAACTCTTTACCTGGAGAAAGCCAAGCCAAAAATTGGAGTTTGAACTTCCAAAATGCAGTTTAAATGCAGCTTCAAACGATCCCAAATGCAGTTATAAATGACCCCAGTCGAGGAAACTTTTTAATCTCAAACGCTCGTCTTGTCTTGCTTTGCCTGAACTCTGTGTATTCTGACTCAAGACAGTTATGGTGTGTCTAAAAACTTCTATCGTATTTTCTCCCTCAACTTCAAAAATGATTTCAAAATCATCCTACATCACTGCAGAAGTACTGACCCAGTCTTTGCAAGGTGAACATGCAAAAAAGATCAAACACAGATCAACAGATCAAAAGTTGAGGGAGAACATTAGATGGGAGTTTTTCGACATACCCTAACTGTCATGAGTTCAGGGAAAGCAAGACAAGACGAGCATTTAAGATTAAAAAGTATATAAATTGTATTATTTTTATGAAAACAACTGATCGTTTCGCTAGATAAGACCCTTTTTCCTCAGCTGGGATCTTTTACACTGCATTTGTAACCGTGTGAAGCCGCATTTTGGAAGTTCAGAATCGGGCCACCATATCAGTCCATTATATGGAGAAAATGCTGAAATGTTTTCCTCAAAAAACAATTTCTTCATGACTGAAGAAAGAAAGACATGAACATCTTGGATGACAAGGGGGTGAGTACATTATCTGTAAATCTTTGTTCTGGAAGTGGACTTCTCCTTTAACACATTTCACCAAATTTAAAACTAATGTCTAACCTGTCGCTGAACGACACCTTGCCAGCATAAAGCGATGCCTGCAATGCTGCTAGTATTCTTCACTTTCGGTTTGCTCGAGGATGAAGATGAGCTCACTGTAGTCGTTTCCTTATTTTTTCCCTCTTTACCATCTGTAAAAAAACAAAGGCACACAAATAAAGACCCTTGACAGGGTGTCAAAAACAATCACATATGGTTACCAAACAAAACATGAACAAAAACAATGTGCCAGCAATTAGGGCTGCACAATTAATAAAAATTTTTGTTCCCTTTAAATCTGTGGTTAACTTCTAACATGCATTATGAACAAAAGAATTTCAGCATTTATTTTTAATTCCACAAATTTAATGTAAAGCAATGGCACCAGGGTGCAAAAAAGCATTTCACCATGTTTGGAAAAATGGACAAATAAATAATAATAATAATAATAATAATAATAATAATAATAATAATAATAATAATAATAACAACAAGCATATAAGGCTTTCTATTAAAAAAAAAAAAAATAAATAAATAAATTTTCCAATGCAAAATAATATTAAAATATTAAATGTAGCAATGATAAAAATTCAATATTATATAACATTACAAAAAAAAAAAAATTAATTATATATATATATATATATATATATATATATATATATATATATATATATATATATATATATATATATATATATATATATATATATACACACACACACACACACACATTCAGCTTAACTAGGGGACAAAAAAAATAAATAAACTACAGTGAACCAGATAGAAATTAACTTATTGGCTTCAGTGTGAATGCAAAGTTAATTTTCACTGCATTTGATTCTGAAGCACATGATTAGCTCCTGTAACAATGGCTCAAGTGAAACTGTTTGTTCTGGTAGGACAACATCTACAAAACACTTCATGTTGGCGATAAAAGGGAATTAATAATTAACCATTTGCAGTTTTTGTAACACACTTAACGTAAACATGCAGCCCTACCAGCAATTTAAATGTGAAGCCGGAGTGATTCAAAAAATAATTATAAAGACAGCAGAATTTAATAAAAATAAATTTAAAAAATAAATAATTAAAAGGCATTTTATCATTGTTAGTTTGGAGTTGAGCTGAGCAGATGGATGTGGTGCTGAAAAAAAAATACATAAAAATGAAGTCAAAATAAAATAACATTAGCATCTACACTATTACTTACTCTTCAAATCTCTGCTTCTGTTGATACCTTCTGAAAACAAGAAAAATACCTTGAAATACAGAAGCCTTCATTTAACACAATCTACAAAAGGTGGTTTAAAAATAGCACACCTGTTCTCTGGCGTACCAGAAAAGACTTAGATAGGACCACCATAAAACTAACAAATACATCTCACACATAAATAAAAAGTAACCCACAGTAGTGGTACTCCAGTCTCTAGAATGAAGTAATGTAGTTTTAATTGTTTTAAAGGCACTCACTGGATTTGATGGGAGGTTTGAGCTCTTCTGTATCAACTGTGCTCGTGTCAACATGGACAAGCAAGTGAGTGAGACGGCGCACACGAGAGTTGAAGATGGAGGCTGAGCTCTTACATCTCTTGGAGGAATCGGCGTTCTCCAAATACTCTTTCATCAACCACGACAGAGGGCTGAGAGTAGAAGTCTCTGTAATAAAGAAGGTCAGAAATTTAATCCAAATCACATGGACCACCAACAGTTTATACTGCAGATAAAACTGAAGATACTGAATAGATAAAAGCACTTATACAAGCAATAATAACTGTTTATGTATTCATCAGATGGTCCCTTCTCTTAAGTTGGTGGTATTTGGCCAAAAGAAGCTGGAAAGTGGACCAGACTTCAGTCAGGCAAGTGCTGTTTACCTGAAATAGTGATGCTCTGGACGATGGGGGTGATGAGAGCTTCCCAGCAGGTCCGGCCTAAAGCCTCTGCGGCCTCGGCATCGGGCAGGAAACGGTCAGCAAACATCTGCTCGTGTTTTAGGGCAGTGTTTAACCTAAAGCCCAGAGAGATGCACATAAATATCAGCAGCAATAACACCTCCCAGCCTCTTAATCCTGCTCTATAGCGTTAGCAGAAGGTCTCACTTGTTAAAAAGCTGCAGCAGCTGGTTCTTGTCCTCCAGGATCTCCTGGCACCAGGTGTGAGCTTTTGTTGTGTAGAAGAGATAAGTGCGGCAGCACAGCTGCTCCTTAAACACGGGCCAGAACGTGGGCTTTGGTCCCAGAACCTCAAATCCGTGCACTCGTGTGTCAATGCCGCCCTGTGGACAGGGAGAAACATAATTTGTACTAGAAAAAGGAAATCTTAGGCTTTATGTAGAACTTCAGGCAAGTTCTGCCACATTTTATTCAATAGGCCTGACCTGTTGACATCTTTTGACTCTGATTTGAATGATGGGCCAGAATCGGGTCATATTCTCCAGCAAAACCACATGGCTGGCGGAAGGTGCCACATTTACCTGTTCAACACACACAAAAAAGAAAAGAAAGTATCACCTTAAAGTTCAATGTGCAGTCATCACCTCCGTAAAATGAATGAGAAGGGTTTTCTCACAGTGTTGAGTTCAGTATTGATGTTTGTGGGATCATCTCCTCCGAGAACCACAATACGAGCTGGCATGTAACTCGAGTCCTCACTGGCTACAAGCACAGTCAACTGCCTGTGAATGAAGAAAAGGATTTTCATCAGTTGCGGTGATGGAAATACATTTTTCCATTAAGGGACTATTTTTTGCCCTCTTCAACTGATATCTAGATCCAATTTGTAACTTTATAAGGGCAATTTATTTGTCAAAACTAGGATTTGTCAAGGATTATAAAAAATCCTTGATTGCCCGAGTCAAGTAACCATTCAAAATACCAGAAGTGGCGCGTTCTATGGACGAGCATCTATGAAATGCATTAGACTTCTGAATGCATTTTGCATTTTATAAGACTGCATGATATATTAAACCCATTTAAAAATTAAAAAAAATCATAAACTATTGTGAATTCACAAACGCTACAATTCAAAAAAATATACGGGATGCAGATATAATATATGTGCTTTAATTGTTTATATGTAGGTTAAATGAGTCTCAGAGCAGCTTGGGAGTTTGGGTTTATTGTAATGTTCACCTGGGAACGCAACGTGCGCCATTTAATCAGATTTGTAAGGTAAATCATTTATAAACTATGCAAACACAGGAGAATACATTAATATCTTTCTCAATATGCTAACTGTTTAAACCCTCTCCCTAAGTTTACACATTCTGATGGCCACATATTCAAGAAATTATAGTGGCTGTAGCATTTCCGCGTAAAGAAATGGCCAAATATTAAAGATTAAGTAGACATTTGAATTAAATGTCGAGTGAATATTAAACACGGATTAGATCTCGCAGTAAAGTGTAAAAAAAAAAAAAAACCAAACAAATAGGCCATTGGCGCCCTCTGCAGGCCTTTCATATAATAATGCATAATGTATGTTAGTTCTATTGTTTATAATGCATTACGTACTTTCAGAATTTGTTCAATAAATCCATACGATTATTTGCTTTTGATACTTTATTTGAACCAATTATTATTGCGTAATTACTATTATATATGTATTGTAAGTCATTTTAAAGGCTATTGCTTGCTCAGGTCTATTTTTATTACCTCAAAAAATTCATTATAATTATCCGATTACTTGATTAATCGGCAGAATAATCGACCGATTACTCGATTACCAAAATAATCATTAGTGACAGCCCTAATGAAAACTTATTAACTGTGAGTAAGACACGATGTGCAGTTACAACTGAATGAACAATGATGTGCAATACTGAATACAGAAATCCACCAGAACAAAGCAAGTGACTTTTTTTTATGAATGGGTTGCTTGAACATCCATAATAGCTGAATCATTCACTTTTACTGTTACTACTTATTATAACTAAAATTGATCATAAAAGTCTAGGGTTTCTTTTAGCAGCATTTACTAAATAAAGAATAGCCGGGTCAGCATACCTGATGACCACTCCTTTATGCATGTAAATGTTGATAAAATGGGAGCCGGTGCAGCCATTGGATTCCCAGTAGGTTTTGGGGTTTTTGTCTGTCAGCTTGTTAGCTCGATGGTGATTGGAGGAGACCTCCACCTTCTCCCAGCATTTGTCCTCTTTCAGTTCCACACTGGAGCCTGGAGAACATCATACAAGTAAATAAACTCATCACACACTCAAATAACTGTTGAAGTTATACCTAAACCATTACTAGTAACATACCACAGTTATTTTTAAGCAAAGGCTTTAAATGAATATTTAAAATTTTAGTTTTACTATTTAGTTTTAGTAAGTAGAAAAGAAGATTTTCTTTTCCATACAGCAATGTATCAATTGGCTGTTGCACTTAAAAATGAATGTGAGCTTGCAATCTATTTTGAAAGTGCAGCTCAGACTTTCTAACTTGTGTGTTTCATGGAAGAAAGAAAGAGAGACATAAGATTCAAACGAGCGAATAATGCTTTTCATTTTGGGGTGATTTATGGCTTTAATGATTATACGTTTTACATCAAGTGTTTTAGTAACAGACCTTGGCACAAGTTCCGCAGGAACACATCAAAGAAGGGAATATTGATGGGCTGATGGCTGCGGCGATGCTCTTCGATCTGACCAAGGACCATCTAAAAATACAAATATGGAGTGTGTTATTAAGTGAACATGTCTATTAATTATCCTGATAGTCTAACAAACCATTAAACATTCTAGGAATGCACCATCCATTAAAACCTGCTTGTTACGCTCCATCTAAATGATTAAAATCCTTGTAGGAAACAAGCCTGTTCGAGGTCAGGTGAGACAGAAACCAGCCTAATTATATAACGCTT
The DNA here is from genome assembly GCA_012976165.1 of Labeo catla. NCBI lineage: Eukaryota > Metazoa > Chordata > Actinopteri > Cypriniformes > Cyprinidae > Labeo > Labeo catla. Next base: position 16,680 of record VONZ01000863.1, read on the forward strand.
GTTCAGACAACTTAGAGAACTCAGACTAGCTGCTTTTGAAAATATCTATTTTTGACCAGGCTTTACCTGTATACATCCCGCCAGCACACTGGTGGTCATTTTCTTGTAGAGGCTGGCGTACTTCTCACAGTCGTTGATCAGGTCCCGCAGCTCCGTGACCATGAGCAGGCTGGTGCTGTGTTTGTCCACGGCTTTGATAAGAGCCTCTTTGGTGCCCAGCCGACACATCACAACAGCATAGTCTTTATTCAGAGATGCAAGTCGATATAAGAAGCGGATGAACTGCTGCACAACCTAAGTGGGGATAAAGAGGCATTGAAATACTTCTATTATGAAACCATGATCTTATAAAGCTAAATTTATAAGAAGAGACAGTACCTCTCTGTCACTGACAAAGGCCGTCATAGATGACAGGCAAGGCTCAATACTCTCATGCCATGGCAAAAGATCCTCCTGGTAGTTATCCAAGAACTTGTTCAAAATCCTGTGGAGCATGTAAGAGTTAATATATCATTAGCAAATAAAGCAATACCATCAATACAGTCAAGAAATCAACAATACAATATTAAAACTAAGACCTTAAGTAGATTAAAGAAATGCCTTCAAACACTTCCAAATTACTTTCTTGTGTGGAACATATTTTTTTAATTTATTTTAAATACCCTTTTGACTCTGTCAAGTAATTTATGCAATGCATAGGCAAGGTTAGCATATAATGACAGAATTATTTTAATTTTGAACTATTTCTTGAAATAAATTGCTGAATATGTACAACACTGCCATAAATCAAGGTTCCACAGTTTTGTCCTTAAAAGCATTTTTTATGACGCAAAACACAAATATGAATGGTAACTAAAATGTAATCAAAATAAAAAAAATGAAATAAATATGACTAAATATATTAAAATGAGTGCTGTCAAATGACATCTAAAATAAAAGTTTGACTTTACATAATATGTGTGTGTACTGTGCGTATTTCTATGTACACACGCATACATGTATATATTTAATAAATATATAATATATATTTATATTAAATATAAATCTTATATAAATATGAATACATACACATGTAAATTAGTGCTGTCAAACGATTAATCGCAAATAATTGCATAAAGGTTTGTTTACATATTATATGTGTACTGTCTATATTTATTGTGTGTAAATACACACACTTACAGCATATATTTGAAAATATTTACACGTATACTTTTTATATGAATATTATTAATATTATATATAAATATATTTAATTAATAAACATTTTTCTTAAATATATTCATGTATGTGTATTTATACACAAATATACACAGTACAGATATTCTGTAAACAAAAACTTGTATTTTGAAAGCGATTAATCGCGATTAATTGTTTGACAGCACTAATGTAAATATATACATGTATGTGTGTGTACTAATTTATAGATATAAAAATACACAGTACACACACATATATAGTATGTAAACAACCTTTTAATTTGGATGCTTTTAATCGCGATTAATCGATTTGACAGCAGTAATTAAAAGAAAAAGATTATTGTACAGAACTTAATTTCATAATGTCAAAAGAGTAATGTTAAGGAAATTATATATTATTTAAAAATGTATAAAGTACTTGTACACATGTCATGATAATAAGGGTACTGCCCTTAAGTCATTTATTTTTTATAATTTATTTATTTATTAAAAAAAAACAAAAAAAAAAACACTATTATAAAAAGCATAACTTACACTGCAGTAGAATAAAAAAAAAGTATTCCAGAAGTTACAATGACAATAATAAAAACCATTTTCTTACTGGAAAACATTTTTTTTAAAATGTGACCTAGACATATTTTTGTGAGTGCAACTACCTTGAAATAGCTTTTACCCATTTATTACCTAAATTAATCAAGCTCTCACCTCAGGATGGACAGCTGTACAGCCCGATCCACTCTGTGCTGGTCCATGAGGCGGATGAGGTCCTGGAAGGTGTCTCTGCTGCGCGTTACCTCGTTTCTCTCTTCCTCCAGCTGGGAGGCGTCGTCACAGAGCAGCTGCTCCAGGGTCAGTATAACCTCTTTAGTGGCCGGCATTTCCTTCAGACTCACCACCAACATCTTCAACTCTGTGTCCTTAAAGTCATGTTCATCTTGAGACTCTACAGAGGCAAACATGTAGCTTTAAATGATGCACAAACATTTGTAATCCAAGTCAAGAATGAATGTGCATTGCTTTATTAACATACTGATTATGACAAATCATCGTGTTGGAGACGACCATGTTTTAGCGCATTTAGCCCACTGTTCAAACCATAATATGATGGTAATTAGTTGTTTGCTAAGAAGGCTTTTTAAAAGCACCTAAAAGCAGTTTGGCAAGCAGTTAAAATAATGCATGATGATACCTTTTTTCTCCAGTTTGTGAACCATGGAGATGTGGTTGAGGGCGATAATAGCCAGCATGCTGTGTTGATTCTGAGCAGAAAGGCACTTCTTTAGCGTGGCACTGACATTGCAGGCGACTAGCTGCTCTGCCAGGCTCTTGTGGCTGGAAATCAGCATGATGATGACCAGCAGCCCGTTCCGCACCGACAAACCACAACTGCATAAACCACAGGAGAAATGAATGTGAATTCAGCAAACAAAGTCAAATATGCTATATCTAAAGCAGACTTCAAAGCTGTTACCCTGGTGTGCTGAGCATGAGGTCAATTGCAGATGGGATGGCACACAGGAGCCCTTTGGAGCCTTCGGGTGTAGCAGAGCCGATGCTTGCAAAAATCTCTAGCATCATCTGAGTGCCAGACTCAGAAAGGGGCAGACAGCCACCCACACTGCGAGGGTCATGTTTACTGGCACCTGTGATGACCTTTAGAGTCTGGAAAAACCAATGCATTTTTGTCAAACATTAACTTTGAGCATTCGTAAAGAATAAAATGATTCTGACTCCAATTCCAGTTAACAATACTTAACCCACATCCATCTTTAAAGACAATTTTGTCTCTTTCTTTTTTTTTTTTTTTTAAATAGTTTTGGCTGTGGTAATACAAACAGCATTTATTTTGTCTGAAATGTTTTTTTTTTTTTTAAATTAGAATTTTAATATCCCACCCTCATTTGCTTTCATAAATCTATTTTACATTAGTCACAAAAACATTTACACTCAGGACATTAAATGCAAAAACATCCCCATTAAAACCACAATATTTAATCTCGGCGTCATTTAAGCAAAAAATCATGCATTCTTAATAGGATTTCATACCGTTAGCTAGGCTTCAAAATGTGTTTTATTTTTAACATTTTTCCATTTTACACCTGATAGCACCATTTTCTCAGGTTTGCATTTTATTTTGGCATATTAATATTTGAATCTAGCCCTGCACAAAGAAATAATAATGCATCAAAATTAAGGTCGTTGCTAATCACTGACAAATCCAAGACTATAATAATCTAAATCCAAATGTTTGGCATTCAGTATCTAAAAAATAATAGATTAATAGATTTTTTTATATAAAAAACAGTGGTGTTATGTGCTCAAACTGGTATTTAAAGGGTTAAAACCTTAAAAATAATTAAATTTTGGTAGTTACGATGAGGGCTTATGTTGATATAAAATCTACGGAAATAAAAGTAGAAAAAAAAACTAAAATACGATATTTACTTTTTTTTTTTATATACATGGACATTTTTGTCCTCTAAAGACCTCAGTACAACTTTTTTGAAATTGACGCACAATGGTTAAGAATTGAATTTATTTATGTTTTTTCTTTTTTTTGCCATCCAGTCTCAATCTTACTGATAATCTAAATGCCTTTTTTTCACTTTTATTGCCATAGATTTTTTTTTTAATCAACATCAGTCCTAATCATAACCACCAAAAATTAATTTAAAGGGTCATCGGATGCCCATTTTCCACAAGTTGATATGATTCTTTAGGGTCTTAATGAAAAGTCTATAATATACTTTGGTTAAAAATTCTTAATGGTTGTGTAAAACAACACCATTTTTACCTTGCCAAAATCAGCTCTGCAAAAATAATCCAGTACTGGTCTAGGTTGCTTTAAATGTTAATGAGCTCTGCTCGCCCCGCCCCTCTCTTCTCTCTGTGGAGTGACAAGCCTGTTTACTTTAGCCGCTAAACTTGCTAACTAGCGCGTTATTAGGAAAGGCGATCGCAAAGATTCATAAAAAAAACAAAAAAAACAAACCTTATACTCACTTCATACTTTACTCACATTGCTCGATTTGAAAAAGGGGATATTATTTTTACAGATTAATTAAAAACCACTGCATGTATTTTTATCATTATAGGGTAGATTTGTACATACACTGCCAACACACATTAATGTTTAAACAACATGTAAAAGTGAACTTAGCATCCGATGACCTGTTTAATTTTCAAAATTTTAACCCTTTAAATGCCTAATGTTTGTGCACATTACGCCACCATTGTTTTTTAAACAGCAACCATCCTACACAACCAAAAACAATTGTAACATTCATTATGTTTTAAATTACACTATCAGTAACAATGGTTTTGCATGACTGGATGACCAGTGAAATTCAGGACAGGAGAAACTTTAGATTACTACCGTAACCCCGGTTCTCTGATAACATGAAGTGAGGAATCTCACTATAGGAGCGCACCAGGCGTAACCGATTGCGGAAGCACCACAGACACTACGTATGCCAATCATGGCAGACCAATCGCTGAAGCGATCACCAAGTCCCGCCTCCCTGTATATAAACCTCAGCTACGTGCCGTCTCGTCATTCTCAAAGATTTTCGGAAGCCGTTCCCATAATGAGATGCCAACCAAATGTTAAAAAGAGAGCTCCTATATACAATATGCCCTTGAAGACACAGAATATATAGGTCACAAGAATCCTCACTCACCGCCAGTGCAATCTGCTGCACCTGTATACAGGCAGGATACTCCTGCATGCAGCACAGGGTGGCTTTAACACCGCCCTCGGTGGCAAATGAGACCCTCCACTCGTATTTCAGCATTAGACTGCGGGTCAGCAGCAGTGCAGTGACAGCGTTCTGCTTGGGCTGACTGCCAATCATCTCCACCAACATCTTTAAGACTTTATCACTGAAAAAGACAAGAAAGTTATTTTAAAACTATTTACAACATCATCAAATCATGTTACTTTAAGGTACATTAGGGCCACACAATAAGGGTTAAATGGGAGATCATGATTATTTTGCTCTAAAATAAAATCACAGTAAACTGTATTTTTCATTTTTTGCACATTTTACTCAAAATGATTACACTTTACCATAAGCACAAAGCAAGAGACTCGCATGGTTTGCTCACAGATTTAGTCAGCTAACAGCTCAAATGACAGCATGAAAGAAAACAGACTGGCTGTGTTATACTGTTATACTTATTTGCGCAGAATATATCAGTAATGAACTCTAAACTACATGTTTGCTGTCGTTTTCATCTCATCTGTGCTTTTTCCATAATGTAGTGATAGTCTATGTCCAGTATAGGAAGAGTAAGTAAACCACTGGGCAGAAAAAGAAGAGAAAAAAAAAAAGCTCTGATTGGGGGATTTAAACTCTTAAAATCTGGCAACCGCAACCACAAAAGCTTAACTTGTTACCAATACAAGATAATGCAAATGGCAAATTAAAATTAAACATTTTAGGATAATAACCAGCGGGCAAATAAAATCATGTTCACTATTAAAATACGATTCATCGCGCAGCCCTACCGTTTTCGTCACAAACCTAGTAATCACGTAGATTTACATTACTTTTCATAGAGTGTAATATATTATGCATTGCATGTAGACAAAGAACCCTTTTCACAGACCGTTTATAAACAAAGTTATTGAAATTGTATACACATAATACCATATACCATAACACCACGTTTTATGTTATATTACTTACTACTTCTGCTTCTGAGACACCCAGAAATGTGAAAAGGGTCCATTTTATTAATAACAGAGTGATCTTTGATTGGTCTTTGTTACTATGTGAGAGGGAAAACTATTTGTTATATTCAAATCTGATTATATAAGGCTGTCCCTTTCACAAAATGTATTTTGACTAATGTTAAATTTTAAATAAGTTAATAATTCCACATTATATGAAGTAATGCAAGGCAGTGTTTTCTTAGCACTTTTAATAATGATGTTTAAATTAAAGTTCAGAATAAGAAAACGCAGAGCTTAGAGCAGACAGTTTATGGTCTCTGAGTCTCACCGGACGGTTTGTGCCGAGTCTGATCGGAGGGTGCTCCTCTCCTGAGGTCCCTCCTCCTCCAGAATCTTACTGATGACTTTCATGCCAGCCAGCTCCAGTCCCGAGTCTGACGCGCTCTTCTTCATGATGTCCACCACCTCCCCCATCTTCTCTAGGGAGCTCTTCTTTCCCTGCACCTTTGGACTGTTGAACACTGCAGAGAACAGAAAACACTTGCTTAGAGGAAGAAACATACATCTAATTGCTCTAAACACTGTTTTCATCCAATGAATCATTTGACAGAAACTGATGAGTTGATGAGATATACGTTGTTGCATGTGGCTTTATTATGTTCATAGTATTTTACAACATTCAAAACAGCAATTAGCACAACAAAACATTGTCTTTAAATCCACCTATTCAATATTTTTAAGGATTTGTCATGTCTGATAAATCATCTGCTAGGAATCTGCTGAATTTGCACATGGAGACATTGTCACAGTACTTGTTACTATTCTCAGCACTGGTCAAGATGGATCTATCACAGCTTTTTCATTAAATGCAACACTTTCTTACTGTAAAGTGTACAGGCAGTTGCAAATGGTTAACCTTATTTAGGGAAGATGGACCATTTACAATTCAGTATGCAAATATCACAACTATGTCACCCTCAAGTCAATGGAAATCAAATCCTGAGAACTGCAACGTAGCCCAATGGAGGATTCAAGCACCCCATATACAAAAAAAAAAAAACATATACTAGCTACATTATAAACTGTTATCAGCTAGCAACTTTTGCTGCCTAACGCTCTGAACACATTCTGTGAAATGCATCATTTTCTGTTGCAGAGGGAAAAATACTAGAAAAAGACATCAATAATCATGCCATTCAGCAAAAGTCATGTTAAATAAAAGCATCTGTTAAACGAATTAATGTACATATACTTGTGCAAAATGGAGAGTCACTGTAAAATAACAAAAGTAAAGGCCTGTTCACACCAAGAACGATTACGCTAACTATAATAATAACTATAAAGATAATGTCCTAAAAATAGTTTCAAAGTTCACACCACAACTATGACGATAACAATACAGGGGGACAATATCGTTGGGATCACTTTCAGAGTGATTTTTTTTTTTTTACAGCTGATTAATGATAAAACACTGACAGCTAGAAACTACAAACAGAGAAACTTAAAACATAAAATCACCTCAGGAATTCAGAGCTAGTCTGGAAAACACTGTCTTGCCTCCTCTGAAGTTGCAGTAGAAAATAGTTTTGTTTTTAATCCACTACACTTACTACATTAGAGATCAGATAGTTTATGCTACATTCACTGTTTAGATGCGCTCGAAATGTGCATGCTGAGGGCATTTACTGGTTGAAGTGTTGTAAATGCAACAAAACCAGATCGTTCACTGGTGTGGACGCAAATAAAGTTATCAATGTTATTATAGTTATCGTTAATATTCTTGGTGTGAACGAGCCTAAAGACACTATAAAATCTTGTTTATTTTTTCCCAAATTGTGTTATATTTTTTCTTGATTCAGTTTAATTATTTAATACAAATGTATCAAATTTAAACAATTCCTTTGATTGTTGGAAAACAAAGCACTGCCCAATTTGTTTTACTGCTTAAATTTAAAACTATATGTATGTATGTATGTATGTGTATATATATATATATATATATATATATATATATATATACACACACACACACACACACACACACACACACACACACACACACACACACACACACACACACATATACATATATATATATATATATATACACACATACATACATATATGTATGTATGTGTGTGTATATATATATATATATATATATATATATATATATATATATATATATATATATATATATATACATATATATACACATACATATATATTAGAGCTGCACGATTCTGGATAAAATGAGAATCACGATTTTTTTGCTATGAATAAAAATCACGATTCTCTCACGATTCTGGAGAACTTTTATTTTAAAGATTTACCCCTGAATGTTAGGTTATCAAACAGCAGTAAAATAGCAGTAAAATAAGACATAATACTCTTTGCTTTAAATGTTTTAATTTAAAAGAACATATCTCTTTAATTAAGAAATGTAATGAAAAATAATGTAATAATATAAAGAAAAAAAAAAAAATCTCCATTAAACATTAAAAAAATAAACATACAAAGGTATTATGTCATGACGATTATGTAAAGCGATTTAAAGACTTAAAGACTTTTCATCTCAAAATCATCAGTAATGAAATGGATCGTCATGCTCATGTATGGTTCCATTGCTCTGCTGGTCCATAAATCTGAAGTTGCTGCAAAATTGTGTACATCCCGCAATTCCGTTTCAACTGGTGCACGACATTTGTTGTACAGAGCAGGGATTGCAACGTGTGAAAAATAATTACGAGAGGACACGCAATAGCGCTTATCAAGGGCTTGGATGAGTTTTTTTTAAACCCGTCTTTTGCAACAGTGGTCACGGGAGCCATATCTTTAGCCAGGTGAAATGCGATTGCGTCCGTTATTTCTTTGTGTCTGGGGGAGGTTGTTGGGTACGGTGTTGCATTGAATAATGTTGCTTGAATTGACGTGACTGGTGAATTGACTGGTTTGAAAGCGAAGTAAACCTACACTTCGGAATAAGATCCTTTTTTAGGTACTAAAATGTCGGGGTTGTTAACAGACTTACTTGCACATTGCTCTGCCTCACTCATTCTTCTCTGTTTAGTTTCTGTTTCTAACTGGCATCTGTTTGTTGTTATGACTCGCATCCACTGTTCTGGTGCAGGTAACAAGCACATTTGTCCGCTGCCCACGCAAAACCTCATGTGACATCCGGCGTCATCACCCCCGCTGTGAGTGATTGCGTGTTATCTCGAGATCAAACGAGTTATGCTCGTCTCCTGTCCTTGAAAATATAATTGGCTGAATCGTATAAATGCTGGATTGAGATCCTGTGGGGGGGTCGAATCGAGATCGCAATCTTTTAACGATTAATTGTGCAGCTCTAATATATATATATATATATATATATATATATATATATATATATATATATATATATATATATATATATATATATATATATATATATATATATATATACACACATATACATACATACATACATATATATACAGCGGGGAAAATAAGTATTTGACACATCAGCATTTTTATCAGTAAGGGGATTTCTAAGTGGGCTATTGACACAAAATTTCCACCAGATGTAGCAATCAAGCCAAATATTGAATTCATACAAAGAAATCAGAACTTTTAAGTATACAAGTTGAGTCATAATAAATAAAGTGAAATGACACAGGGAATAAGTATTGAACACACTTTATTTAATACTTTGTAGAAAAGCCTTTGCTGGTGATTACAGCTTCTAGACGCCTCTTGTATGGAGAGACCAGTCGTCTGCATTGCTCAGGAGTGATTCTGGCCCATTCTTCCACACAAACGGTCTTTAAATCTTGAAGGTTCCTTGGGCCTCTTTTATGAACTTTGATCTAGAGTTCTCTCCATAGATTTTCTATGGGATTTAGGTCAGGTGATTGACTGGGCCATTCAAGCAACTTGATTTTCTTTCTTTGAAACCACTTCATTGTTTCCTTGGCCTTGTGTTTGGGAACATTGTCTTGCTGAAATGTCCACCCTCTTTTCATTTCAGCTTTCTGGTAGATGGCAGCAGATTTTTATCCAGAATGTCCCGGTACATTTCTCCATTCATCCTGCTTTCAATAATATGAAGTCTGCCAGTACCCCTTGCTGAAAAGCAGCCCCAAACCATGATGCTTCCTCCCCCAAACTTAACTGTTGGTATGGTGTTCTTGGGGTGGTAGGCAGTGCCATTTCTTCTCCAAACATGGTGTAGAATGACTGCCAAAAAGTTCAATTTTGCTTTCATCTGACCATACCATAGTCTCCATAGAATCCACAGGCTTCTCCAAATGCTGTTTCGCAAACTTTAACCGAGCCTCAACATGCTTTTTGTTCAGCAATGGAGTCTTGCGTGGCGAGCGTGCATGGATGCCATGGCGGTTCAGTGCATTGCTTATAGTTTTCTTTGAAACAACAGTACCTGCTGATGCAAGGTCTTCCTGAAGTTCTGCCCAAGTGGTTCTTGGCTCTTGGAGAACTCTCCTGATTATTCTTCGGACTCCTCGCACAGGGATCTTACGTGGAGCACCTGATCGTGGCTGGTTTATGGTGAACCGATGCTCTTTCCATTTCCGGATAATGGCCCCCACAGTGCTCACAGGAACATTCAGCATTCTGGAAATGCGCCTATAACCATTCCCATCAGAATGCTTTTCAATGATAAGATTACGAAGATCTTGGGAGATTCTTTGCTTTTACCCATCATGAAGTCTTTCCTGTGTGCCTCCTGGGTAATGAGAAGCCTTTATAGGCCATCAATTAGGACTAAAGCAGCTGATATCAATTAGTACTGATAGGGGGCAGGGTTTCTCTCTCAATACTGACAGATTTCAGGTGATCTCCTGGCTTTCTATGCCATTTTGCACCTTGTTATCTTCATGTGTTCAATACTTATTCCCTGTGTCATTTCACTTTATTTATTATGACTCAACTTGTATACTTAAATGTTCTGATTTCTTTGTATGAATTCAATATTTGGCTTGATGGCTACATCTGGTGGAAATTTTGTGTCAATAGCCCACTTAGAAATCCCCTTACTGATAAAAATGCTGATGTGTCAAATACTTATTTTCCCCGTATGTATGTATATATATATATATATATATATATATATATATATATATATATATATATATATATGGGTATATTTGTAGCAATAGCCATATATATATATATATATATATATATATATATATATATATATATATATATATATATATATATATATATATATATATATAAGCTGGTTTTGCATCTGAACTCAATCAAACAATGATGGCAATCAGCTGAACTCTGTATTATTTATGCAGCAATTTGACATTAATACTAACATCATGTGCTGTGTCTAACATCCTTTCAATGACACATCCTTGTCTGCTTTGAGAAAATATTTGTGACCCTGCACCACAAAACCAGTCTTTTTTTTTTTTTAAACAGATTTATACATCATCTGAAAAAAAAACCTATTTGAAAATCTGGAATCTGATGGAGCAAAAGAAAAAAAATATATATATATTGAGAAAATCACCTTTGAAGTTGTCCAAATGAAGTTCTTGGCAATGCATATTACTAATAAATAAATTAGTTTTGATATATTTACGGTAGAAAATTCACAAAATATCTTCATGGAACATAATTTTTAGCTAATATCCTAATGATCTTTGGCATAAAAGAAAAAATTGTAATTTTGAACCTTATAATAAATTTTTGCCTATTGCTACAAATATACCTGTTCTCCTTTAAGCCCCGTTCACACTACAAAGCGACACGATCCCATTCATTTCAATGGAGAGCTGGCGATTTCCGGCGACAAGAGCGATCAAGCTACAGCAACCGTTGGCAACCGGATGGGGAGTGTCCAGTGATGCGACAAAGTTCAGAATCCCTCAACTTTATGCAAATGAAGAGTGACTTACTGGAGCAACAGCCAATAGGAAAGAAGACGGTAGCGCTCATATGATCGTTCTCCTCTCAGCCATAGATAAACATACTCAATGGAAAAAAAAGTAGGCTCTGCTTCTCATTCGTTTTTGTTTGTATGTACAGATTTAATTTATATTTATATTATATTTAGTCTTTTGCCTCCAAAATGTTTGTATTTAGCGGCAAGAAACCTGATTCGCTGCCAAGGCAACCAGTAGTGAGAACGCCCACTAGCAACCTCGTTGCCAGCCACTGGCGACATGCAGCGACAGAAGTCGCTGCTAGTGTGAACGCACCTTTAGACTGGTTTTGTGGTCCAGGGTCACATATCATTATGAACAAAGCAAGAGTTTCCACTAACAGTGACATCCACAGCAGAGCCACAGGATGCATAAAACAAAGACTTACCTTTCATCTTCTCCTCGAGGTCATCAGGATACTTTGTGTCGTCTTCAGTGGGAAGTTCACTTTCTGTTTCGCTGCCACAGCTGCCCGTGTCTGCTGGGATCTCTTTCTTAGCTTTCTTGGACACAGAGCCCATGGTGCAGGAAGAGGATGATGAAGAGGACGACGCTGTGGCTGAAGACAGCGATGAAGAAGATGAAGCTCCTTGTCCTCCAAGCGAGCTATCCATCAGCATTTCCTCATCCTCGAGGCCGGCACCTCCACAGTTCAGATAGTGCTTGATGAAAGTGTGGGAGCACAGCAGGTCACCCAGACAAGACGCCTGCAAATTCTGTTTCAGGTAGTGGAGGACTTTCCTTGCCACCTCACTCGTGAGGGACAGCTGGATGAGAGTCGACTCATCAAGCTCTACCATCTGAAAGATACCAGGAGACAGCAGGAATGAAAAAAAAAAAAAAGCATGAATAATCCAAACAGGTTACTTCAGATTGACATTGCCTCCTAATTTCTACCCTATGTGAAGAGCGTAGGAAAGATGGTGAGTACCGGTTCATCGAGACTCTGACGCAGGATGTTGTTGATCTCCTGCTGCTGCTTGGGTTCCAACTTCTTGATGAAAAACAGCACTTCCCACCATTCAGCACGGCTCAGGATGCCTACGTCATCCTGAGAGCCCTCCATCAGGTAAGGCAATGTGTACAGCCCACCGGGGGGCTTTGAGAAGAACGTCTGACTCACTGCCACGTTCACAAACACAGAAGACAACACTGTTGGTTTCATATAAACTGATGGATGCATATACACTACAAGTCAAACGTTTCTGAACAGTACGATTTTAATGTTTTTTAAAGAATTCTCGTCTGCTCAGTACGCCTGCATTTATTTGATCTAAAATACAGCAAAAGTAGTAATACTGCAATATATTTTTACTGTTTAAAATAACTGCTTTTAAAATGTAATTTATTCCTGTGATCAAAGCTGAATTTTCAGGATCATTACTTCAGTCTTATTTCCACTGCAGATAAATGCTGTTCTTTTGAACTTTCTATTAATAAAAGGAACCTGAAGAAATTCTACTCAGCTATTTTCAACATAATATAATAATAAATGTTTTTTGAGCAGCAAATCAGAATATTAGAATGATTTCTGAAGGATCATGTGACTGTAGTAATGATAGTAAAAATTCAGCTTTGAAATCACAGGAATAAATTACATTTTAAAATATATTCAAACAGAAAAACAGTTATTTTAAATAGTAAAAATATTTGCTGTACTTTGGATCAAATAAATGCAGACTTGGTGAGCAGAGAGAGACTTCTTCAAAAAAACATTAAAAAAAGTTTTTGTACAGAGAAAAATACTTTTGACTGTTAGTGTATAAAACAAGCACGAACGTGTGTTTGAATGTGAGAGCTCTTCATGAATGTTGTCTCACCAGTAGTGAGTTTGAGTGTCTCTGTGAGGGATGAGGCCTTTTCCTGAGTCTCCTTCTCAGCCTGTCCTCCACTGCCGTTTCCCAGAATTTCAATCATGTGCCAGTGCACCCAGTAGGTCCTGGACAGGGAGTTCCAGTACACCTGCGAAAGCCAGAACATGACAGGTTTGTACAGGAATTTCTATAAACAGTGTAAAAAGGGCCTGAATGTCTTTTAGTTTTCAACAAATGTGTAGTGAAAGGAGGTGCATCACATTCACATACCACTACCTGCCAAAATCAAGAGGTCGTTTTATTTTCTTGCAATTCTCTTTTTAACTTTATTTTTATTTTTTGCAATTCTGTTACCAAACATGTGGACATCTCAACATACAGTTTAAAACACTGATGTGCGTGATTGCAATTTTTACTATGCAATAAACATAAACACCAATAGTAAACTAGGGGAAAAACTATGACAGAACGGGTAACAAAATTGCAAATGCATCCTAAATTAAGCTGCCAGCAAGTAGATGTTAGCTAGCTTGGGATAAAATGCTGGATTGATGAACTTCTTTACATTTGTATATTTTGCAGATGTTTTTACATAAAGCGAATTGTATTGTATTCAAAGATGCATTTATGTTGGTGCTATTAGAAGAGGTCCGGTCTCTATATTTCCCTCTCAGTGGAGGTCTGGATAATAGTGTTGGGCCGATAGACGATGCCATCGTCCATCGCCAATGACTGATAGACACGACGATGTTGAGGGGGCATCATGATCCCATCGCCCATTGCTTTCACTTTTGAGATTTGTGATCGCACACGCTCTGTGTATACTAAAGCGGCAGTACTTGTTACCACACAGTTTACAAGATTAGATGCTGGTCAGTTGTGCTCAGGAAGTTTTTAACTAAACTTAACATCGCTGAACAAACCAGACATGTAAAGTAAAACCTGATTTTTTCCCCTTGTTTTTGTTTTCCATTTAAATAAGAATGCTTCTTGTTTGTTTACCTTCTGTCTGTGATAAGCCACCTCATTTTGAATGATGAATTTACCCATTTTATTTAATACGCATAAATATACTTCCTATTCAAACACAGGAATTGTGCAGATTTTTGAGAGTGAAATTCAATCACTTTTCTAGGCATTTTCAAACAGTGGCAGTCAGTGCTTTTCAATAGTTGGAAAGATATTCTTTAAAAAAAACAAAAAAAAAAAAACAACAAAACCTACTATAAAATTACTTAAAGTAAGAAAAAATTCATTATTGGTCACATGTTGCAAAGTCCTGTCTATTAAAGAGCTCATTCACATAACAGGTCAATGTTCAACGAATAATCAAATGTACATATGCAAAAACAGCTCAGCAGTAAAATATTGTAAGATAAAATGGAAACATATGATGCATTACCATGACCTTCCAAAACTATTGTAATTGTTTTTACACCAACAACAAACTGAATGAAGCAAGCTCCAGATCTGAATGAAAACGCAAATTAGTGGCCTTACAGTAGACTTTTAATGAACTTTAACTAATAGATTAAGTGAGAATTCAATCCAAAGAGTAGGTTTGCATTGTTGACATATTATATATTATGTTTGTATAAAATGTATTGTTTTCCATTGTGCATTGCCGTGGTTTTGTGCAAGTAAGAGAAGAAAAGAGAAGACACCACGTCTGCCTGGTTTCTGTATTCATACATTTCCCTATGAATATAATTCAAAATGACAGTTTAACAAACCATTACATTTTTTTTCTTATCCTTAAATGACTTGTATGCATTACAACATTAACTAAAACAAAGGCTATTGTTACTATTTTAATCTTTAGGCTATATTTATTTAATAAAATCTAACTTATTGATATGACAGCAGAGTGACATGCAAATATTTCCCGTGGAATTACTGCCAAATTTCGACAGTGCTTGCAAACCACACATAACCTGAAGCTTTTCAGTGTCTACACTGAATGCGAGTAGCATATGAAGTGCTAGAAACTGCGCTTCATGCATTCACACAGCACTAACCTGCACCGGTGGCGAGCCGTCGTTACTGTAGCGAAACTCTCCTTCATCCCCAGCGCTGACCTCCTCGTAGTCCTCCAGCATACGGACCATCATGCCACTCTTCAGATTATCCTGCACATACTCCACATAAGCTGAACGTGACGTGAAGTCTGAACGCGTCTTGAAACCATTTGCCGTTTTCTTCTTCTTTGGTGGCGTGACCGCAGCCATAGCTGTAGCAGCCATGACGGAAGACGAAACGGAGAAGCGCGGCTGAAAGATGGAGCGGATGGGGTGTTTCTGGATTTCGTTATTTATTTCTTCAATCCCTCTGCTTGCACTTATGGAGGTGAGGGGCGGCTGCCGGTTGCGGTCCCAGCCCATGACACGCACCAGCTCTGAGATGAGGTTGGCCATGGCCATGGTGAACTCGAACTCCCGCTGCACACGAGCGTGCTCTGATTGGTAGGCTGCCATGGAGGAGGAAGGGCCGACATCCTGACGCTCAGAGGTGGACTCAACCCCTGCCGTGTTCAGCTTGTCCATCAATGAAGTGACGCACAAGTAACGCTTCACCAGAGAGAACAGCAGCTTGCCTGGAATCTACAGCAAACAAAGCAAATTCTTACACAAAAACATTTGTACAGAGAACCTGGCAAAGAGTGACCAAACAGTTATTAGAAATGCAATCTTTGGACACAAATTTCAGAAGAAAAAAAAAATTCAAATACATAAATAAATAAATACCAAAAAACTCTCCAAAAATAAAGTATGATTTCAGTATCACTGATGCACATTTATAGCTTTTGTTTTTTGTATTTTCCATTTTCATTTTAGCTAATAATTTTGCTGTTTTTGTCATTGTTATTATTAAATTAATATAAATTAATATTACTTCAGTTTTAGTTTTAGTTATTTTAACATGAAGTTAAACTAAATGAAAATGAGAAATTCAAATTAGAATTGATTCAAGATTGATTCAACTATTTATAATATTTAAACAAAACTCCTTCACTGTTTTTTTTTCCCTTAAGAAATAATAATGAAACATGATGTCAAACAACTTTTTAATTTCTTCACAAAGAGGCTTTTGCTTTACATATAATATCAGGACAAAAATTATACCTCATGTTTTTAAATTTCTAAAATACAATTTATTAAGGAATGTATGTATGAATTGCAGGCTTTAAGTATTGTTAAATAAAGAAATAAAAATAACTAGATTAAAGAATAATAACTAGCTAGCTTTATGTCACTAGCTCACAATTTCAACAATATGTGACCCTGGACCGTAAGACCAGATAGCAATAGTCAAAAATACCATGTATGGGTCAAATTTATTGATTTTTCTTTTATGCCAAGAATCATTAGGTTATTGTGTAAAGATCATGTCCCATGAAGACATTTTGTAAATTTCCTACTGTAAATATATCAAAACTTAATTTCTGATTAGTCATACGCATTGCTAAGAACTTAATTTGGACAACTTTAAAGGTGATTTTCTCAATATTTGGATTTTTTGTCCTGTCCTAACAAACCACACATCAATGGAAAGCTTATTTATTCAGCTTTCAGATGATATATAAAACTCAATTTTAAAAAATTGACCCTTATGACTGGTTTTGTGGTCCAGGGTCACATATAAGTCTACCATCAGTAAAGGCAAGCAAAAATGATCTGTTCCAAAACCTAGCAAATTGCTAGAATTTGCAAATGCTACGATTGAATTAAATATATGCAATGTAGGTTTAATATATGCCCTTTAATTATTTACATGCATATAGGTTATGTACGTGCGTCTCAAAGCGGCTCCGTTCACAGTAAATGCTGCTACACAAACTGATATCATTTCCATGTGTGGAGCATCTTAAACTCCATCTTTGCATGTTGTTATGACTTTGGATTTATTATAACGTTTATCTGGGAACGAAAAATGTGCCATTTCATCAGATTTGCAAGGCATTTTTTATAATGCATGATGTACATTAGCTCCATGATTTATAATACATTGTTTTTAGGACTATTTTATTGCTACAAAAAATTATTATAATTATCCGATTACTCAATTAATCGTCAGAATAATCAATGACCCAATTACCAAAATAACCGTTAGTGACAGCCCTAATACTATTATATTTATAAATAAAAAAAATTGTATTAAATAAAAATAGAATTATTTTATGCTAAAAATTAGGGATGCACCGAAATGAAAATTCTTGGCCGAAACCAAAAACCAAAAAAAAGAGGAAACCAAGGCCGAAAACCGAAACACCGAAAGAAATTATGCCAATTATTAGTACCATTGCATTTATGGCTATGACTGTGTAATAACCTTACTAAAATCAAGTCATTGTAATTGCATAAATTAATATTAAAGTTTCAAAGAATAAATCAATTACAAATTACGAAAATATTTATTTAGCACATTGCAACAGTGCACAGTATAAAATAAAATAAAATTCAAACTTCAATGTTTAACTTAACCACACTCATGTGTACATTAAATAATAATGTACAGGCCTTCTGGCCTGCTGAAAGGTTGTAAAATTAAATATGTTCTCTCATAAAAACAAAGTGCATTTAAGTCAAGTGCATTTTAAATTTTCTCTGTAGGACTACTACAAGAAAGTGCATTCAGAACAAGTGCAACTGCTTAAAGATACAACAATATTTTCTCTGTAGGCCTACAACATAATAGTGTATCAAAACAAAGACTGCCATAGCCCATATGTTAACTGTAGAACTTTAACAACAACAAATGCAGCAAGAATTGCAGATGTGCAAAGTGGATAATAAATATTTCAACACTAGACGAGCCCATTCTACTTCTTGAGGTAAAGTGGCAGGTTTTTCTTGATAAAGAGAGTAGCTTTTTCCAGTAGACAAGAGGGTTATCACTTCTGGGGATGGGGACTTCAGACAGATAACCATGGTTGAGCTTGTCGTCTGCCTGACATTTGAGAAAGATTTGAGAGAGTGTATTTAAATAGGGCCAGTGCATAAATTAAAATTGTCAAATTTAAAAAATATCTAGCAGAAATATGGCTACAATCTGATAGTCACATATATAGTAGCCTAATTCAGAACAGAATAGCCTACCTATTATTATTTGAGGCACTTTCTTGCAGGATTTCACTGAACATATCAGACAACGAGGGTGCATGCCCCTCATCTGGTGCAGAGAGACGAGTCTTTTTTTTCTGCGCTCTAATGTCCTTCTCCTGCGCTGTGCGCTGCTCCCTCTCTGTCTCCCCGTGGGTTCTCCGCATCCATCGTGGTCCGGATCATTTCTCGTGCGCACTGCTTTATTTCCGCATCCAAGTAATGATCTTTACAACGCGGATCAAGTACAGTCGCGATGAAGTGCAGAGGATCCGAATAGATCTCAGTGAAACGTGTGCTGACAGACTCTAAGAGTGTACTTTTCATTGTTTTCACTCCGTGGTCCGTCTCAACCTCACACCGCAGACATGTTGCTTCAGACAAGCACGTGCAGGCCGCGGTTTCTGTCTGCGTCATCACAACATACTGTTTCGGCCGTGTTGTTTCGGTGATAAAAATCTTTCGGCCAAAAACCAAAAATGCACTTTTGGGCCATTTTCGGCCGAATATTTTCGGTGGCCGAATATTCGGTGCATCCCTACTAAAAATGCAATGCTAATAATTACATTTTCTTTTCATGAATTTTCAACATTTTCAAACCTAAAAATCAGCAAGCTTTTATTTTGGCGGATTGCTGGCAAGTATGCATATGCGCTGCTGGTTTTAGCACTGCCAAGTGAAGAGTGTCAGTGAATGAAATGTCTCCGTTTTGCATTTCACTCTGAAACTGGCAGCGCATAGCCTAGATTTATGCATTTGGTTCAAAAGTCAATCTTATACAGTATTGCAGTTAGTAAATCTAAACCGATGATTGTGCATTAACCAATTGTGCATTATTTACCCAGCTCTTTTTTTTAATCATCAAATCAAATGGGTATTGCATCTCGTACTTCAGTAGCATTTGGTGCGTCGCATGCCATGAGCAGTTTACAATGATAACTTTCATAAATCATCACTTACGTGATTCATTTTGGGTTGGAATGCTGCCTTAGAGGGAAGTTGTAGACAGTAAACAACAAGGTACCAAACTAGGTTTTGGACAGTTATTTTGACTAGATTGGAAATGAACAGAAGTACCTGTGGAAGATGGATGCCCTCAAAGGAGATGCCGTGCTCCTCAGAGGAGGTGGTCTCTGCAAAAAGCTCCAGCAGGGTGTAACGGTTATCAAAGTCCATGTGCTGCTCGATGCCATCCTGCTGGCTGAGGGACAGCAGCACATAGGCACGACTCCCTGAAACACAAACAACATCAGCCTTATCAACACTGACTATTTTTACAGGCCTATTTTATTTCCTGTATTCATTTACTTCCACCACACATTTACTTCATATAATTATGCTATTAATCAAAAATTAATCAAAGAACATCAGCACATCAAGAGAAACAAGTGCCAAAGACAAAAGAAAGCAGTATCAGTGCATTTGAAAATCTGGGTTTTCCACATTGGTATGGGTGTATTTCAAACTTTTTTTCCATTTAAAACCAAATAGGTAAAAAAAAAAGAAAGCTTGAATTTACATATATTCATGTGTAAACAGCTGGAATATTTGACACATTGCTGGGATGTATCTTAAAGGAGAAGTCCACTTCCAGAACAAAGATTCCCATTTAATGTACTCACCCCCTTGTCATCCAAGATGTTCATGTCTTTCTTTCTTCAGTCGTAAAGAAATTATGTTTGAGGAAAACATTTCAGCATTTTTCTCCGTATAGTGGACTTCCATGGTGCCCCGAAATTGAACTTCCAAAATGCAGTTTACACCTGACACTTTGTTTCGGAACATGGCGCGTTTCCCCCCTTAGCTCAGTTCGTTTAGGCAATCGCGCTCGGATCCGCGCCAAAACAATTGGTCTGAGATCGCCTGAACGAGGTGGTTTCAGCTCGATTAAAAACAAACTCTGGAGCGGTTCAGTTGTAGTGAGAAAACAGTCCGATCCAACGGGCCAGCGAACCAGGCTATATCACATTGTATAATGGGCAATTACAGTTCAGAATGTCTGTGTGGGCATGTCTTCGGCATTTAAAATCAAAGCGCGCATTTTCATTTTACAATGCCGTCTTATTGCTCTCTTTGTAGTAGGTGTATTTTAAAAATGTTTTCACGACGAATCCTGGACTCCTGCTTAAAATTATAAATTAATATAACGACAGCTACAAAAAAAAAAATGCAACAATAAGCCTGCAAAGCTATTGTTGTTCCATCCTGATGGATGACAACTGAGGGGAATCCTGGAAAATAAACCGCGGAACTCTGACCAATAAGAGGACAGTTACTTGCGCATGACTTGTATTAACACATTTGGCTTGTTTAGAAACTTTGCTGTGTGAAAGTGAACCGCACCAAGAATAAAAAGCAACATTGTAATCATTTTAATCCCTGTTTTGGAACAAAGCAATCAATCTACAGGTGAGAAAACACCCTAAATGCAGCTTCAAACGATCCCAAATGCGGTTGTAAACAAGCTGAGGAAGAAGGATCTTATCTAGCGAAAGGATCGGTTATTTTCATAAAAATAATATAAATTTATTTACTTTTTATTCTCAAATTCTAATCTCATTTTACTCAGTTTTTTTTTTCAGTTCAAGACAGTTAGGGTATGTCGAAAAACTCCCTCAACTTCAAAATCGTCCTATATATATTTTACCTTTTTGGTTAAGGGTGTTTGATCTTCTTTGCATGTTCACTCTGCAAAGACTGTGTCAGTACTTCTGCAGCGATGTAGGATGATTTTGAAATTATTTTTGAAGTTGAGGGAGAAAATACAATTGAGTTTTTCTACATACCCTAACTGTCTTGAGTCAGAATACACAGAGTTCAGGGAGAGTGAGACAAGGCGAGCGCTTGAGATTAAACAGTATTTAAATTGTATTTTTTTTAATAAAAATAACCGATTGTTTCACTAGATAAGACCCTTCTTCCTTGGCTGGGATCGTTTACAAACGCACTTGGGATCGTTTGAAGCCGCATTTAAACTGCATTTTAGAAGTTCAAACTCGGGGCACCATATCAGTCCATTATATGGAGAAAAATCCTGAAATGTTTTCCTCAAAAAACTATTTATTTACGACCGAAGAAAGAAAGACATGAACATCTTGGATGACAAGGGAGTGAGTACATTATCTGTCAATTTTTGTTCTGGAAGTGGACTTCTCCTTTAAGATGGGCAAATCTATTAAGATTTCACCACTGTTGGTGAAACAACTGTTAGGCATGTTTAATACTAACTATTAACAATTCTTCAAGAGGCTTGATTGTTTGACTGGTGTTAAGCAATGGGATAAATGATGCAAAACATATTAGTGAAACAAATAAGGGGAAAAACATCCACATCTCACTCACAACAAAATGCACTGACCAGCAGCTACTAAGCATTGCGCTGATTCTTCACTATTCTTACAAACAACTTTCTGCAAACTCATCCAAAGAACATTCATGTGCTTTCTGCTGAAGTGTGCAAAGTATCAGTACAGCCCAGACTACTGTAGTTACACTACTTCCTTAAAGTTTTACTACTTACAACTGATCATAGTAATTTGGATGTTAAAATACTATCTCTTAAACCAGCTTAACACGCAGTGTCAGCTATAAGGACTGCAAACACGGTGGTGCTATCTAAACATTGCTCTGTTTGTCTGAGCGGCTGGTCATGCCAAATTCTGCCTCAACCATTAGCCTCGAGTTCGAGGTCGGATTACCTTTTTACAACCAACGGCAGAAAGAAAACCCGTTTCAAAATAATCACAATCTGTTTGCAAAGTGGCAGTTATTTTTTTGTTTGAATATTCAAATATCTCAATACTTTTATATTTGCATTGAAATGAGTAACCAGGGGACTTTTCTTTATGACTATTTAACAATGTTGCTTGATTTAATATTGTCAGCAAAAACATTTCTTATTCATTTTTTTTTTTTTTTTTGAATAAGGGAGACCTTTCTTCTATGAACAATTTAACAGTGATACTTGATTTAATATTGCCTCTAATATTTATCTATTATAGAGTGATATCATAAATATGTCAAGAGCATAACATTTCTAAATCACATGCACAGTATCCCTCGGCCAGCTTAACATGAGCCACATGCCTGTGGTCTGTGTTACGCTGAAGTAAATGACACGAATGCCTCAGCCTATTCAGAGGAACTAGAGATGAATACGTACATCCTGTGAAAGAGTATGAATAAGACTGAAAAGAATGAGAGGAGGAACTTCAAGCCCCCCTTCGTAAGGAGTCCATTTTCCCTTTCAAAAAAAGAAAACATGAACAATCATAGTAAAAGTAACATCTGATAACGGTCACAACTTTTTTATTCTATTTTTAGACAAAGCTCCAAAACAACAGCATATGCTGAAAAATGCACAGTGTTATCTCATCTAATCCTGTAGGGTCCTAAAGCATCGGTACAATCATGAGACAATGCCAACTCCCAATGCTAGAACGCTATGACACAGCCCTCTCACTGATGACTCACATTACCCGATGCCTCACAGCACTCTGGCGGGAATCTGACAGCTTCAGCAAGCTCGTGCCGTGGTCTAAAGCCAATACAGTGAGTCTTTACTTAAGGTTCACGTTAGGCTTCGTGCTCCATTCACTACAACTATGAGAACAGCTATGAAAGCACGCATGTAAAATTTTCAAATTTGTAGACATTAGACCAATAGAGGATCTAAACCTCAGTACATCATCTTAGCTTACAATCAAACAAAACGTAAGTATATTTAACAATCTAAATTTAAGCCTATTACAATTTTCTAAAAATTTAACATATTACAATTATAATAATTTCATATTTATTAGTGCTTGTCAAAATTAGTGGGTTAACGCAGGCAAATCACTTTTCCAGTGTAACAGCGTTAACGGAGAAGTCCATTTCCGAAACAAAAGCCTCGTTCAGACTGTCAGCCCAAATCCGTTTTTGTCCATATCTAGATGGAATCGGATTTGAATAACTGACTGTCCACACAGTCATATCGCAACTGTTCAAATCCGATTTGTGTGTCCATAAGCGCTCTTTCGTTTTACGGAATGTGCGTTGGTTTCTATGGCAATGCCGTCGCGTTGTTATGCCAACGCTAAAATCAACAATAACAGCATTACAGTTTGCAATATAGATGCTGTCTTGTGATATGACAACGTTGCCGTCGCGTTTGATTATATTTCGTCTTCTAAAGCAGCGGCAGAAACGCAGGAAGCTGGAATGTGCGACTTTATTCTGTGCTGCCGTCTCCGCTGGTTTCAAAACTCAAAGAGGTGCATATACTAGCTGTATATTGTCTTTTCCCACTTGATTTGCAGTTCGCAACAACACAAGCTTGTTTCTGCAAAGACGTTTGTTATGTTTTCCACAAAAACGTCTGACGTGTTTACGTTTTACGTGGCATGAAAACATGAAAAAGCAGAAATCCGATTTGAATAGGATTCCAAACCACATACGAATGTAGCTCGAAACGGATTTGACCAAATTGGATTTCACGTAGTTCGTGCTGTTCAGACTACCTAAATATGATCGGATTTCAATCGGATTTGCATACAAATCGGATTCGGGCTGACAGTCTGAACGAGGCTAAAAATTCACATATAATTTACTCACCCCCTTGTCATCAAAGATGTTCATGCCTTTCTTTCTTCAGTCGTAAAGAAAAAATTTTTTTGAGGAAAACATTTCTGCATTTTTCTTCATATAATAGACTGATATAGTGCCCCGATTATAGTGAGAGAGAGAGAGAGAGAGAGAGAGAGAGACGGGATCGGGAAGGATCTGCGAGCCGAGACTGGAAAAAGGGATGCTCGAAGCGCAACGGCGTTCATGTTAACTTCAAAAACTTTTATTTTATTGTTGTGAACCGACATTCTCCTCCCCGTTAACTTCAAAAACCGACGCGCTGCCCACAAGGCTAACGGCACCATCAACATTTTTTTCTTGTTGTTCTTGTTATGGAGACGTCAGTTCTGGCTACTCGCTTGTCATTGGTCAGCTGTCAAAAAGGCGCTTGACGTAGGGTGTTTCTTTCAGAAAAGTTGATCTTTTTTCAACTTGAAAAGACGCTCTGAGCTGCAGAAAAAGATGCCGACGGTGGCATTTAAAAAAGTGCTCAGGACTTTTTGGAAAACACGGTTTACTCCATAGGATTTTAATGTAAAACAGATGTTAGCAGTTTGAAAAAAGACGCCAAGTGTGAACATAGCCTGAAGGCGGCTTCAAACGATCCCAAATGCAGTTGTAAACGATCCCAGCCGAGAAAGAAGGGTCTTCTCTAGCGTAACAATCAGTTATTTTAATGAAAAAAATAATAAAATTTTATACTTTTTAATGCCAAACGCTCGTCTTGTCTTACTCTGCCTGGACTGTTTTTTCAGGTTCGTGACAGTTAGGGTATGTCGAAAAACTCCCTCAACTTCAAAATCATCCTATATCGCTGTTTTACCTTTTCTGTGAGGATGTTTGATCTTCTTTGCATGTTCGCAAAGACTGGGTCGGTACTTCTGCAGCGATGTAGGATGATTTTGAAATGATTTTTGAAGTTGAGGGAGAAAATATGATTGGAGTTTTTCGACATACCCTAACTGTCTTGAGTCAGAATACACAGAGTTCAGGAAGAGCAAGACAAGACGAGCGTTTGAGATTAAACAGTATTTAAATTGTATTTTTTTATAAAAAATAACTGATCGTTTCACTAGATAAGACCCTTCTTCCTCGGCTGGGATCGTTTACAACCGCATTTGGGATCGTTTGAAGCCGCATTTGGGATCGTTTGAAGCTGCATTTAAACTGCATTTTGGAAGTTCAAAATCGGGGCACCATATCAGTCCATTATATGCAGAAAAATTCTGAAATGTTTTCCTCAAAAAACATAATTTCTTTACGACTGAAGAAAGACAGACATGAACATCTTGGATGACAAGGGGGTGAGAACATAACATGTGAATCTTTATTTTGAAAGTGGACTTCTGTTTCTGTGGACAATGTTATAATAATGAGGGGGTCCTTGGAAAATCCTCTCCCCTGTAATCCTCGCTCCCAAAAGTTTGAAAACCCCTGAAATAACCTAATAACCCAGCTGCTGTGATGTCTGTTAATCAAAGAATTAAAAAAAAAAAGAAGAGGAAATCAATACCTTTTGTAGCTTTAAGGATTCATCTGTATTTAATTTAGTATTTACTGTTTGATAACTTTATTCAAATTCTGTATATTTCCTACCTGCTGAAGGGCACAGGTAAATAATAGGTTTATGTGAAGATTGTTTTAAGCTCGTGTTAAATTAGAAGTTTTTATTTTTTAAAGTCTAATAAATGTTAAAATAGATAGCTCTCAATTATATTGTAATGTTAAATGGCTATAGTCAATGGTTAAATATTAGGAAAAAAGAACAGTTTCCTAGAGACATCAGTAATATTGTTATCAGTGATACCTTCAGTCATAAAAAAAAAAAAACATTTAATAAATATTGAAAATATATTCTCTTTATGGTTTTTTTCTATATTAATTTAAAGACTGAATGTGAAATGATTGCACTATCAAAGCATTTTATACTATCACATATCACATTAGTGTGTGAGTGTTTTGTGGGGTTTTTTTGTGATTAATTTGTTTCAAAAGGTTTATGTATAATTTAGATGTAAATCAAAAGATTTATTTCAAGTTACATAATCCACATTATATATTTGCATGTGCATAAACTACAGTATAAACAAATTTACACATTAAAGGCAAAGGCAAACACTTTTTTTTGTGTAAACTTAGTGATATTGTGATCTTTCAATTGTATTATTATCTTTGTTTGGAACGTAGTCTAAGTCAATATTAAACATGCACACTTGCTTTGTTTTTACATACAGCTGTAAAAAAAACTAAAAAAAAAATTAAAACTATATTTAAAGAAATGCAGTTTGAAGAAATGCAATGAGCATAATGCAATGGTCATGCAAATAATGCAATATTAGACAATATAATAATAATTATAATAATAAAAATTAGAGAAAGTTATTCTCACATATACAGCTATTTAAAACGGTGTGTCTGTTTTTCATTTTAGTGCATCAATAATTAAGATCAAGTTTTTTTAAGGCTTTAATTATTATTAAGTATTTGGCAGTATTACCAACAGATTTCAAGGAAAGCTACTTTAGTTTCTCTTTTCATTCAAGGGAAATACCCTAGGAAGTGAGAATTTTACTTTGAACCACTGGAAGCAACAGCTCTAATACAGCACCCGAAGAGTTTTAAAAGATCACAGCCTATCAACCTGTGATCATTTAGAGGTTGTCAAACAAAATAACCATGAAATAGATAGAAACCAGACTGCATATAGCCAGACTTACCCGCATCGTGAGAAGCCAGGGCTCGCAACATCTTGCCAGCGCTGCGTCTGGTCTGTCGTTCCTTGTTGCAGAGCAGCTCCATGAGCAGGTCGAGAGCACCGGTCTCCTTGAAGACTCCTACCAGAGAACCGATACTGGCATAGGCGCTCAGCACGTGGATGGTGTGTGTGATGCTTATCCCGAAGTCGCTGTTCTTGGCCATTTGTTTCCTGGCACGCACACGAGATTCTTCGCGTCATCTTTCATATCCGACAGCTCTCCCTCGTCAAAGGTGACATCCGTGGGGAACTGGCCGCTGGACCGCTCCTCTTCCTCCAGCAGAGGCCTCTGGGAGTCAGCCTTGCGCTTGCCTAGCAGAGTGGGGCAGTTGGCGTAGACGTCTTCTGTGGACATCCACATGAGGATGCTCTCGGTCTTGCTCTCTCCTGAGGTGGAGCCACTAGAGCCTCCGACGCCAGAGCTGCTGCTACCGCCGCCGCTCGCCTCATTGCTGCAGCCTGAACTGCTGCTATCATCTACAGCCAGCAGGCTCCAGCGAATCAGATACTCCGTCTGGCCGTCGTGGGTCCTCCTCTGACGGATAAGCTCCTCCGGGTAAGCCTGCAGCTTCGGACCCAGCTGAACCAGCAGGTTACCGTTGCGGCGCTCACCCACCATGGTAGCTGAGGACATAAAGAGCAAGATAATGAAGATAAAAAGATTTAACAATGATTGTTTGGTTTTAAGATCTATATTTTCACACTAAGGACAACTGAGGGACTCGTATGCAACTATTACAGAAGCTTCAAATGCTCACTGATGCTCCAGAAGGAAAAACGATGCATTAAGAGGCAGGGGGTGAAAACTTCTTGAATTTAAACATCAGGGTAAATTTAACTTATTTTGTCTTCTGGGAAACATGTAAGTATCTTCTGTAAATTCTGAAGGGCAGTACTAAATGGAAAAAATATGGTATTTAGGCAAAATAAGAAAAATGCACACATCTTCATTCTGTTCAAAAGTTTTCACCCTCGGCTCTTAATGCATCGTGTTTCCTTCTGCAGCATTAGTGAGCATTTGAACCTTTCTGTAATAGTTGCATATGAGTCCCTCAGTTGTCTTCAGTGTGAAAAGACGCATCTCAAAATCATACAGTCATTGTTGGAAAGGATTCAAATATGCAAAAACGCTGAAAAACCAAAGAATCTGTGGGACCTAAAGGATTTTTCTGAAGAACAGCAGGCAGTTTAACTGTTCAGGACAAACAAAGGACTCATGGACAACTATAACTAAACAAAAAATAAATAAATAAATAAGGATGTGCAACAGCGATCGAGTACTCAGCCGTGACAGCAATGATCAATCATGAAAACGATGATCGTGGATTTTTTTTTTTCTGATTGGTTGTAGCCCCCTTTGTGTGGCACCCTGAGCTCTAATTGTTTAGCATGCAGTCCAAAACATCCATGTAAGAAGAGAGAGATGCATGGCTTCGAAGTCACGTAGTGATGTCTGGGTAAGCTACATGCATATCTGCTTTATCCATTAGAATGCTTTGGGATATATAACATTTAACATGTTGAAGGTGCTGCATATTACCAGTGTTTAGTTTAATGCTCAAATGCAGTGCCCAATATTGGCTGAGTTTGAGACAGTCATATTGCTTTTAGATGTTCCTTTTTTAAAAAAAAATAAATAAATATTGATATTAAAATAATGCAGCAGTGCTTTTTTTAGTCATATTTGTTTAACAGTATGCTTACTTCAATGTCAGTTGTTTTCGGAATTTGTATGGCTATGAAAGCGCATCACAGCTCGCTTGCTCTCGCTCTCTCTCGCTATAGCGCGTACCTTAAAGTTCACTGGCATTTCATGAACACAGTATTCTAATTAGAACTTTATAGAACGTGAAATCTATAGTAAATTATATCTGCTTTCATGAAAGCACAACACGGAGCGCTCTCTCTCTCTCTAAAGTGTGTAACAGAAAGTTAACTGGTATTTTTTGTGCAGATTAGTGTTGTCAAAAATATCGATATTTCGATAAATATATACTGAAATATCTGAACGGTACCAATACTAATTTCCCGAAGTATCGATATACCGATACTAGCCGAGCTGTCACTTTCATTTCTCTCCAAAGGCGCGTTGACAAACACCACACGTGACCGCAGTGCCTGTCTCGTCTCATTCGCTCTGGTTAAATAGCGTAAGGGGCCGTTCACATATCGCGCCTAAAACGCGTGGAAAACGCTAGGCGCACCGATTTCTCCTTCTTTCCAAAGCGCTCTGTAGCTTGTGCTTCCGTGGCGTCTGCCGTTGCTAAGCAACCATGACCTGAACTCTCAGTGAAGACGCGTTAGTTTCAAAGGACAAACGGATTTATAACACTAAAAATCGCTTGCTGTAGCTCTGCTACTACATTTAATGTAAATCAACTTGTGCTTATTTAACTTTATTCAAAAAATTGTTACTTAAATTCTGCAATTTGTCTTGATGCCGATCCAGTGAGCAACTGAGCATTGTTTTCACGTGTGATGCCCGCACGTTTGCATGCGCGGATTGGTGATTACATGTGAGTCCGGCATTAAAATCTGTTCATCAAATAATTTTAATGTATTAACCAGCATTTATGAACGATGAGCAATGCATTAGTTACAGTATATTTTAATCTTTGATAACGGTAGGTAATAAAAAGACAACGGATCATGTTAGCTCTGGTCCAGTGAAAAAACAGATAGAACTTTGGATTTTAATTAGTTCATGTATTAGTAAACGTTAGTTTAAATTAACTTTTAACTAAGATTAATAAATGTTTTGGAAGTATTTTTCATTGTTTATTCATGTTAACTAATGTTAACAAATATCTATTACCATTAGCTTAAGTTCTAAGATTAGTTAGATAGTTCAGTTCATTTTAAAAGTGTGGTCTAAAAACAAAACAAAACAAAACAAAACAAGTTTATTAAAGTTTGGCACCAGAAAGAAGATAAGACTCGACCTGCAACAAAAACAACACGCTCACAACCTACACTACCAGCTGTATTTAAACAGCAAAGAAAGTATGAAGCAAACTCAAATGAAGCTAAGAAGCTGAACAGGGCTGTAGCAGTGTAGTACCTCAAAACATTTTTGTTTATGTAAAATATACCTCATTGTCATGTTCTAGATTTGTTATATTTATCTTTAAATGAAAAAAAGAAGTACCCCCTTAATATTGTGGCAGTTTTCGTGGTATCGAAAATGGTATCGAATATCGATATTTTTCAAGGTATCGTATCGAAGTCAGAAATTCCAGTATCGTGACAACACTAGTGCAGATAGTTGTAATGTTACGTCTATGTTATATATTACGAAGTTATCTGATTAATATTATAGTATATGTCATAGAACAGAATTCAGTCGGTATAAAGTCACTCTTGGGATATTACATGCTGAATGCGCTGCACATCAGTTTCATGCTCTAATGCAATGCCCGATATTGACAAGTTATTTGAGACGGTCATATTGCTTTTAGACGTTTCTTTCTTTATTTTTTTAATACTGATGTTATAATAATGCAGCAGAGCTTTTTCCGTCATATTTTTTCAACAATAGGCATAATTCAATTCCTATGGTTTTGAAAACACACAGGCGATTTATGGAATCACTTAATGATGTAGATGAAAATATAGCACAAACTTGCCATAAACATTTATAATGGTTAACTTTATAGAAACCTATAGTAAATTCTGTCCTTGCCCGTGTTTCAGCGCACTGTATGAAAACGCATCACGGTGGGAGCTCGCTCACTCACTCTCTCTCTAGCGTGTAACTTAAAGTTCACTGGCATTTGCATTCTTTTGTGCAGATACAAGCTGTAATGTTACCAAGTTATCTGATTAATATCATAGGATGCGTCACAGAGTGGGCTTCATTTTACTGGCATGAAGTCACTCTTCACCTCAGGCAGCTATTCCTTTTCAGATGCTTCTTTATTAATAACATTACTGCATCATAATCATAACCTAACTGTGTCCTAATCATGTGTTCATGTTTTCAAAGACAGGTTTTCATGTCATATTTTTATTTTTAACATTCATCTTCTTAACAGTTTTCAGAGTTTTTTCATTATATCCATTATGGTCATGCCCCGCCATGCGCACAAGACGCGCCCTCAATTACTCGATTAATCATTTTTGAAACCTATCAGTGATCGAAATGAGAAATTTCCCAAAATGCCCATCCCTAAAAATAAACAGCTGTGGATAATTCGGTCAAAAACACTAAGAATAAAGTGTACATAAAATATTTTCTCTTGTGGACTATATGCAAACATCTTTTATGAGAAATATCTTATTCAGGTCAGTACTAAATAAAAAAATAACATGCATTTTTTATGATCCCTCTTATTTTGGTAAAATAATTAACATTTAGCAGATTCTGCAAGGTGTATGTAAACTTATGACCTCAACTGTAGATATAATGAACAGATTTAATTTAGGCTTTTCATTTAAATATATTAATTTTAATTTAAATATTACAGGTTGTAGCATTGAAGGTCATAATACTATGTGGAAACTTCACACCAAAATGAAGTTTTTGTCATTGTTAACTCACCCTCATACTGTTCAAACCACTGATGCTTCAAAGCACTGAGCAATTTAATCAGTCTTTTAAAAAGACACGATCACGTTATATGACAAACAGATTTAATGTAGGCTTTTATTCATATATAAACAATCAATGCACTGTTGGCAAACAAAAGCTTAACTACTTGCTTGACATGCAATAAGAAACCTCACTGGTTCTCGCATTTCAACAAGCAGGTCTAAGTTTTTGTTTACCATATCTGATGTGGTTTTATGATGTCTATGAACTTTTTGAAGTGTTAAGTTTTTGCACACCAACACACATTTGAGCTTCAGTTTAAATAAATTTGCATTTGTGTTTCAAAGAGGAACAACATCTTATGAACATCTTAACGAATCAAAGTTTTAGGCTTTCAGTAGAGGACAAAAATCTCTCAGGTTTAAATAAACATATCTTCATTTGTGTTTTTAAGATAAACACAAGTATTATGGGTTTGAAACGACATAAGTAAGTAAGTGAGTAAATGATGACAGCAAGGTTATGGTTGAACTGACTTTAAATAGAGGCACAGAAGGATTTTTTTAGGATTTATTAAAAATACACTACTAGTCAAAAGGTTTTGAACAGTAATATTTAGTTTTTTTTTTTTGTTGTTGTTGTTGTTTTTTTTAAAAAAAGAAGTTTTTTCTTCTCACCAGGCCTGCATTTCTTTGATCCAAAATACAGCAAAAATATTTTACTACTAAAATAATTGTTTTCTATTTAAATATACTTTAAAATGTAATGTACTCCTTTTACAATAAATTCAAATAGAAAAGAGTCGTTTTAAATAGTAAAAATATTTCAAAATTGTACAGGTTTGTTTTGTTATACTTTGGATCAAATAAATGCAGGCTTGGTGAGCAAAAGAAACTTCTTTAAAAAAACATTAAAAATCTTACTGTTCAAAAACTTTTGACTGGTAGCGTACATATATTTTTTTTTTTCAAATATGGTGTGAACTATTATATCTGAAAATTTCAAGCTATATAAAACAGAACTGAAGTCAATTAAGTATCATATTAAAGAGATACTTCACACTAAAATTACATTTCTGCCATTGATTACTCAGTTTAATATTGTCCCCCAATCCCACAACCTGTTATTTTTCCATAAGAGAAACGTAAAAGAAGTTCAAGGTGACCAATGCTGCAAAGGTCCAAAAGTACCTAATTTAAGTCTTGGATATTAGTCATTCAATCTCGTACCTCACCATCACTCAGTCATGACACGCGGGAAGTAAAAAAAAATGACAGATGTTTCATTTTGGTTCATTTCGTTTCCTGACACGTTAGTTTGCTAATATCAACAGAACATCAACTGTTATTTTCGCAAAGAAAGTTTAAAGTTTATACAGAAATCTTACGTATGTACACAGCTTACATGTCACCCCACGGTTAAACTTACGGTTAAGTCTATTACTTCTCACAGCTGCTGTCAGTCCGCTAGCGATGCTGCTAAACAGCGACATACGGGCCTGACGTCTTCATGCGTGTTTGATTAGCAGTCCCCGGAGGTTTCACTAACATCACCCCGCTCTGTGCTCTCATCTAACGGCGTTCAAATCCTTCCAGCCGCGCTGCTTTTTCTCCTGAGATGCGTTAAAAGAGCTGAGCTCTGCAAGTGCGCATTAGCGCTAACGTCAACATTGCTAGCGGGCAACGTGACTTGACGCGTCAAACTGTAACGTGTTTAAAAAACAAAACTCTGTAAACTAAAAGCCGCGCGAACTAGCGTCGTGCGTCTTCGAGAGCGTTCTAGTTAAGTTGCGTCGCGTCGCTAGCAGGGTACATATGCTGTAACTAGCTGTCAGTGCGGCCTCTGTATCAAAAACACAAAAAAGGGCTTCACTGAGCTCCAGAACTCCGCTTGGACTCACCTCCGGTGTTGCAGGGTCTCCTCTCCTTCTCGACTTTCCCCCTGGGTGGATGGAGTTTTCTTCTCCGTGGTAGCGTATCGTTGCCCAGCCTGAAGTCGTTTTTGCTGCCTGTTGTATAGTTAAGTGTAGTCCAATCCTGCTTCCTGTGGAACAGGTATGAGTTCAGCTCGCCTGTGCGCCAATGTCTGGGTGCCGCAACACGTTACTGCCATCTACAGGCGTGGAGGAACTACAGTAGCCCTAATCTGCATGTTGTGCAATAAGATTTTTCATTTTTTTTTAAGTGTTTCATTTGTTAGTACATGTACACGCTGTGAAAAAGATTGTTGGTTTAAAAAAAGTATGTAGCCTTGTTTGCCTTAAAATTTTGAGTGACTAAAAATTTGACTAAAAGTTAACTAAATTTAGGTTTAATCAACAGAAGCTCAGTGTATTATTATTATGATTTGCCCAAAATAAAAAAGTAGTGATGACAAATCATCAAAATAACAATGCAACATCATGTATCTTATGTTGAAGTTAACATAAAGGTTATTGTTTTAATTTTATACATCTTGTATGCACTTAATCTACATAATTGGTGTACATGTTGTGTATATAGTCATCCACCAAAACATTTAGTGTGACACTGGTTTGCTTTATCCAGCTGAGAGTTTGCGTATCATATTAACTGTGAGGTCTCAAAACAAAAACAAAAGTGGCCGTTTTCAAACAGGTGGGCATTTGTAAATTTTGCAATGAAAATGAACGGTCATAAGGGTCACAGTTGACATGAGCAAATCAAATCAGGTAATGTGGTCGAAACTTCCCCCAGGCCCCATACATCCATCTGGTAACTCCCATTGAATGTTGCCAAGAATTGGACTACTTTTACTCTACCCCCACCCCCGGAACAGGATTTCAACAGAGGGGGCTTTCTATGGAGGGAAAAACCGAGCGAAAAAGCTTGACTGGGCTAGTTTCAGGCTAGTTTTTCATAGCAATTGAGCTGGTTTTGTTTCACAGACCTGGCAACCTGCTTCCATTACTGTCCTGCAGCCTAATAAGATATTTCTCATCACACTGTGTGAAAATACAGACTGGATGGCAACTCAAAACAATGAACCACTGCTTGACCACACGATCCTCAGATAGTATGGCAGGCCGGGTTAACATTTAATCTATAAACAATACTAGTATCTATTTTTTATGGTACTATTACTTATTTTTAGGATACTAGTATCATAAAAATAAGCCGCAATAGGATTCTAGTGCGGGTACAGGTGATACATTGTGTAGAATCCTATTGCTGCACATGCCGCAACGCAGTTGCACGATGTAAGGTATATTCACATTCAGACAATATACCTTTGTTTTAAGAATGACCTTTGTTTTGTTTTTATGGTTTATTTATTATGTTTATTGTTATTATGTTTATTAGGTTATTGTTTGCATTTGATCTGTTTAATTATTGCTGTTTGCAATTGTTCAGTGTTTTTCTTTTTACTGTTACTCAGCTTTTCAACTGTTACTATTAAAATTATGAACTGAAATTAAATATTGTATCACTGTTTGCCATTACTTTACAATGTTTTATAAATTTACTACTTTTAACTTAAGTTACTTTTAACTTAATCAAATAAAATACTGAATGGAAATAAAAACAGCTGAATATTAATTTTTAAAGGTATTTTACATTTGCAATGAATTGGTTAGGCAGCTTTACAGCATTACGGATGGGTGTCTCAACTGTACCTGACATGGGTACAGTTGGAACAAAAAAGCTTCTTGTGTTTATGAGCTAATTGTGGCAAATATGGCCTACTTATGGATGTTAAAAAGTATTAATATTTTAGTAGACAAGTGAAGGAAATGTCATATGAAAAATCACTTCTTTTCAGTCCCTGGTTTTGGTGTGGCAACATAAAAAGCTAAAAGTGTACCAACTGTACCCGGTCTACCCTATCTAATGAATAAGTACTAGTAACTTTACAAAAGACACTAGTACGTAAAGAATAATAAGCACAGTAGCTAACGAATAAGTACTAGTACTTAATGGAAAGGATACTAGTATCTTAAAAATAAGTAATAGTACCATAAAAATAGATACTAGTATTGTTTATAAATAAAATGTTAACCCAGCTTGCCATACTATATGAGGATTACGTGCTCAAGCAGTGGTTTGTTGTTTTGAGTCGCCATCCAGTCTGTATTTTCACACAGTGTGATGAGAAACATCTCATTAGGCTGCTCTAAAACAATCACAGTATAAGAGAGACGTTGTGCTGGATTTTCTTTACAATTGTGCTGTTTTGGACTGACTGTATAAATGCATTCTTTTACTGGATCCTCAGCTTGGACTAAAAGGAGTCAAAACGTCTCTTGTCCACAAAACCTGCTTCTTTTTGCTTTTGAAGTACTATTATGCTATAATGTAGGCCTATTGCTTAAAACTAATAATCATTATTTCATTAAAGATTTTTTTAATTATTCAATGACCTAGTAAATGTGATTATTTATAATAGCTTATATTAAAAAATCATAATTGTCCTAAAACTGGACCTGTTTTAATGGAATTCACCCTGCAATATCTTTAATATTGCAGCTATACCAGTTTGTCTTCTACTTTTTAAACACTGGATGGCAGTGTTGCAATTGACAGTTTGTGAATAAAGTTTGCAAAAACAACACAGAGATAGTTAACCAAAAAATGAAAAATACCCTATGATTTTCTCACCCTCAAGCCATCCATATGACTTTCTTCTTTCAGACGAATGCAATCAGAGTTATATTAAAAAATAGCCTTGGCTCTTCCAAGCTTTATAATGCCAATGAATGGGCTTTAAGATTTTGAAGTCCAATAAAGTGCATTCATCCATCATAAAAAAGTGCTCCAAATGGCTCCAGGAAGTTAATAAATCCTTGTGATACAAATCATAGGTAGGTAGGTTTTGATGCTGGTCCTTAGCTGGTTTATGCTTTGGTTAATTGCGCTCACGGCAACCCGAGTTTGAATCTTGGCTCATGGTCCTTTGCCGATCCCACTCCCCTCTCTCTTCACCTAATGCTTTCCTGTCTGATCTACACTGTCCTGTCCAAATAAAGGCATAAAAAGCCCAAAAATAAATCTTTAAAAAAAAAAAAAAACTTTATAAACCTTAATCTGTAGCTTCTGCTAACTGTTATACGTTAGTTCACTGGAGAGTGGCGTTCCAGTGGATGATGGATGTAGGCTTAGCGTAAACTCCAGTTAAATATGCTAGTCTCATGAGAACCAAGTTGTGTTTACCAGTCTCCTCTTGGCTTACAGTCTTATAAACAAAGGTGCTTCACGATGCCATAGAAGAACCTGTTTTGTCTAAATGGTTCCATAAAGAACCTTTAACATCTGAAGAACCTTTCTGTTTCACAAAAGGTTCTTTGTGGCGATAGAAGGTTCTTCAGATTCTAAAAAGGTGTGAAAGAGATGGTTCTTTAAAGAACATTTAACTGAATGGTTTTTTGTGGAACCAAAAATGGTTCTTCTATAGCGTCGCTGTGAAGAACCTTTTAAAGTACCTTTATTTTTAAGATTGTATATCGAAATCCTCCTACATTTTTCTTTACAAATTCTTGTTTTGTACTTCTAATTTAAATTCTGCAAACCACCAGCTTTATGCCAGATACACTTTTCAGTCTTTTGTTCTACAGTATTTTTTTATTAGTTGTGTTTGATGAAGCAGTTGTGGTTATTGCTATTGCCCATACTAAGGATTTGGGATTTGATTATGATTATGAGTGATGATTATAAACAAACCTAACTCTAAACCACACTTTTAAAATCAGAAGTAAATGCCATATCTTTCATTCCTTAGTCTCTAAAACACAAATTTGAAAACTATAAATAACACATCCACGTTTTGAAATTAAGATTTAATGTTGTCCAAACACATGCCAAATATTCATTATTGATGAAGAAAGCATAAAAAATACATTTTCCTTTGAATTTTGCCACACAGCTGGATAAAAAACAATAATTGGATGAGAATATAAATCTTTTTTTGTACGTTTGTATATAAATTTTGAATCCATCACATCTTCACCTATATCTCTATAAGATTGTATTATATGTTTGTCTGTGCACGTGTTGTTATCACTTGATCTCAGTGTGTAATGGAATTTATTTAATTTACAAAACAGAGTTCTGGTCCTGGATTCTGATTGGTCAAAACGCGTTTCATTCTAACATTCTAACAAACTGTAATAACAGATATGGCGGGAAACTCCTTCTATTTACCATATCACTGTGCAACACCCACAGTAATATTGCTAATAAAAAAGTTTATAGAGGTTCATTTTAATATTTATTATATGGTATCCCATTTATATGGGCAATAAGACCTTTCTGTATCGTGAATCTAGTCACTCCCCTGCTGATCGTGTTTAACAACACTCTTTAGCTGTCACTCGTATTAGGCTAACAGCATTGCGCTGTTGTTGTGTTGTTACCTAGTACGAATTTTAATAAAGTACAAGCAATAAATAAATACATAAATCATGAAAACAAACGGTCCTGTCCTGTGCGATCTTTAGGACCCAGGGGAACTCGAGCGCATCCATATAAAGACCGCAGATGAGGAGAAAGCAAGTGCATTATAGTGCTTGGACATCAACAGTCTCGACGCGTCTTTTCGCTTTATAAATACCGTCTTACCGCAGTCGTATTAAAACGGCTGGCAAAATGCAGTATAATCGACATCGTGTCCGCATGAAAGGTTTTTGCTGGTGATTTCCCCCCCCACTCTTGATAGATGACTTCTCGAAACGGGGACAAAAACTGGACACTTTGGACTTTATTTATTATTCTGCCCCAAAAATAAAATTGTTAAACGGATATATGACTCGAACGTTTCTCCAGTCAATGCAATTATTCGTTGTTCAGGTGAACGTTTACTGACTGCTATACCAGCTCACCTTGGAAGGTAAGTTACCAGTCTGATCACGAACTTGTACAGCAAATGAATGATTGCACCAAGATGACATCAGTGCATCACAGCCTTTCTGAAGCCTGGCAACAGAAATCTTTCTCGTGGTCTATTTGTCTCAGTTCACCCTTGATCTCATTCTTGCACTGGTGCATTTTATGCATGACCATAAGCAGAGCTCACT
The DNA here is from genome assembly GCA_012976165.1 of Labeo catla. Lineage (NCBI taxonomy): Eukaryota > Metazoa > Chordata > Actinopteri > Cypriniformes > Cyprinidae > Labeo > Labeo catla. The sequence goes on from VONZ01000863.1 coordinate 55,332, forward strand.
TAATGCGCAGGTTGATTGATGACTGTAATAGTGAAGGATCATACTCATTAAATAATTAATCTTGCATTGATGTGGTCAGTTCTATGACATGTTTTCAAGGTTTTGTGCCTTGGAGATTTAACTACATGAACCGCTCTAGGACGCAGAGCTGTTTTTGTTTGCTTTGAATCTTCAAACCCATTTGTAGGATTTATGTTTTGGTTTGAGAACATGATATATGTTAGTTTTGAAATGAGCTTTAATTAATTGTTTGAGAGAGAAAAAGGAGTATCCAACCAACCTGTAATATTGAAAAAACGTTGTGAATCATTTAATAAATCAAATTTATAATTACAGAAAAGCTCGGTTTGAACGAGTGGGGGTGCTTTTAATGCCATTATTAATAATAATTCTGGTGTACTGAATAATCACGGCCTATTGTCATGTGCATTTATTCTGTACAACAACAGCAGGGTCGGAAATTAAGGAGGGCTTGTGGTAAAAATGAAATCAAAATGAACACAAATATCCCATAAATTCAAGACAAAGGGGCAAAAATGCCCCTGCATAATTAAAATGAAAATCATTGAAAAGTGACAATTCGCGGAATTACATTTAGATTCACTCACGCTGCATCACGTTGCTTTTACGTGCTGCTTTGTGCAGCGTTGGGCCATAAAACCAATCAAACGCGTTTCTGCTGAATTTAGGAATGCACTGACCAATCAGAGGCGGTTAGATTAGTCAGCGCTGAAAACGCGGCGTTCATAAACAACAGTGCATTTACGATGTAAATAAGAGATTAATTTCGTAGCTTCAGCGGGAGTTTTTGCATAACTTGTGCTAGACTTCATATCTATGCTAAACTTAGCTAAGGTCATGGACCAGACACGTTTGTCTATGAAGCCAAAATTGAAAAAACAAACAAACTAACAAAAAAGTTTTATATTGTTTTCTGTATCGATATTAATATTTTGTACAATATAAAGAGCAATAGTCTACACTCCACAATAATAATTTTTGTCATAATATTGCAGCCCTATGAGCTCCTATATGTATAATTTAGAAACAATTTGAAACAGTCTGTGGTCATTGACAACAGTTTAAAAAACTGATTAAAGTAATTGGGTAAATTTAAGTATTTGACATTAAAGACCACATATGGTTTTTTATAATAATAAGGTGATTATAGAAATTGCTCTCACAAATCTAAAACATATTTCCCCTTGATGGAAAAGTAATTTCTGAAAGTTTTTATATATGTTCCCTGAATAATTAACTAATACAGTGAACTGTAACTTACATTTCAGATCAAATTTGGCCAGGTAGTTCATACATTTATTCTTTGCTATTCAACTTTTTCCTTAACGTGGAAGTAAGCTTATAGGTGAGATGTCCGGTTCATTAACCGCTATAAGGAAATAATGAGAAGAATTACAATGTCCAGTAAATGGTAAAACTGTGCTACAAACCAGTGTGTTCATAATAGGGGTGGAACGGTTCAACTCTGATGCCTGCCTTGCGTTCAGCCTCGACAAAAACGTTGCAAAACGTTTTCAGACGGAACCGGTGGTGCGTTGAACACCCCTGTTGCTGATGACGCAAGAGTTGGCTATGGCAGCTGAGAAGGCAATTCTTCGTGTTCTTTTTGAAGAATTTTCAGAGCCTGATGAAATCGGTATAAATATGTGTTTAATACTGCAAAATACGCCTAATGTTACAGTCACTGCCCTTACCGTCCAGAAAAAAGAGAACATCCCAATTGAGTGAAGGGGTTTGTGGAAACTGTGGTTCCTAATTACTGTGATCCAACATTTGCCCCGCATTTCAGGATGAAAAGACAAACATTTCAGGTGAAGGATTATCCACTCCCTACCTCCGAGTCTGTGGTATAATCTATATGACCTTATTAATTTTTATTGTGAGAGTCCTTATTAAGCTTATCATTATTGCTGATCACTGTTGTTGTGCTATGATATTGTAATATTTACCATTATATAATCAGAGGAGTATAGAAATGTTTATGAAACCCACCAAACAAAAGAAAACGTATCTCAAACGTTCAACCCGGAAACCGTAGCAAAACGTTGTGCACCGTTTTGAGCTTGAACTTGCCCCTGGTTTTGGAATCGATTATAGAATTGATTCAATTTCTGGCTTTTTTTTTCTTTCAATTTTATTTTATTATTATTTTTTTTTTTTTTTGAAAGAACGTGTTTGCCACCAAACACCTCAAAATCCATGAATCAATTGTAACACAAATTGTTATAAAATTGTCAATCGTGACTATTTTGTGTAGCCTAGCTGAATCTGAATTACGCATTTGATATAGTTTTTGTAAACCGTTTTTGTCTATGGCCAGTAACGATATCTATAAAGCAGGAGGCTGATATAATATACACAATACAATGAAGTAACAGCAAATTAACATAAAATAAACATTTACATGACATTTAGGCTACTCAAAAACAGTAACATAAATTGTTTATGATCCATTGACAAAGATGTGAATAGAATTCACATAGAATGATAAATGTTGGAGACAAACACTCATGTTAACTGTCCAAGTGCCGATAAAACAGCTAAATACCGTCTGATTAAATGGTCTGGCTGATAAATTGGTGTGATGCTAGTGTGTAATGTTATATTCATGGAGTCTTTAATGTGGTATTGATGTTTTCATACCAGCCCCGTTAAACTGATATATGTTTCCTTGGAGCGTCTCCAGCAGTCTTTAGGGTATCTAATGCCTTTCCCCTAAAGGACTGGTTGAAATTGTGATATCTGATTCACTCATATTTTGACATTTGATTTGTTGAAGCTGTGGATAAATTTAGATGAATCTGTCTTTCCATGTGGCCAGTGTGCGCTGAGATCACGTACAGTAGAGTTCCTGCACTGAAGCATCTAATAGCTTACAGGACACTGCTGATGCTGTGATGGATTTTCTGCGCTCATGGCAGTAGACTCTAAATCAGATTATAGGATGCTGTGCACCCATTAGGTGCCCCCAGCATTGGGCACAGTGTCTGTTCGGCACACTGCTGAACTTAGCAGAAAAGAAAGTTTGTGTATTCTGCAACCTGGCTAAGGGTTTTGGATAATGCGGTGGTGCAGAGTCTGAGATCAATGGCCTAGACATGCATTAAATAAGTGCACTAACAGTCGTATAGTTGGAAAACAAGAATTCAAGGGTCTTTTGAGAGTTTGGAGGAAAAAACAAATGAAGTTGTTGTTTAAGACTACAGTGTACGCCATCATGGTTGTCCTCTTTAAATTTGACTTCACCTGAAAAAACTGAATGTAAAAAAATGAAATGAAATTTAATAGGGATTATGCACAACAGACTTCTGTATTCTGTTAGACAGGTCACATCGCTTCCGGTTCAAACGTTTTGCATATGCTTTGTTACATATGAAGCTGTTTTACTCAAGATGCCTTCAAAGTAGATACAAATAAAAGATCATAACCAAAGTCCGTCACATATAAGGACTGATATCTAAAAGTTTTGCTTTTTTTAATATTTATTCTTTTCACTAACATTTAGATGTAAAAATTTAATAAAACATCAACAATAAAAACAGCTAGCTGGTTTAACTGATTACCTTAAAAGTCTATAGATATTGCCATTATTTAATATGGCTGTTAACACGTTCTCTGACAAATGGAAGCGATGAGACCTGTTTTCCGAGTTTGGTTATGTGACGTTTGACATATACCCTATTGAATTCAGATTGATTACAGTTTCTTCTATTAATCTGAATCTCAGGAAAATAAAGCCTGATCTTTAAAAATGTGTTCCCATTACGTTTTTTTATAACAGCTAGGCACATTTTAACCCAACGTTTTTGTTACTATCATGCATGTGAAGTTTTTTCTCCCTGTAATTCCTACAATTGTCAATGGTTATTCTCAATAGATGGACTTTGAAGTTCAAACCTGAGTAATATTGTTCACATTAAATTCACACTGGTGTTTTCTTCTTCTATATTTTAAATATATTTTGATTTTGCAGAATACTGCTGAAATGCTAATAAATATTTTTATATTTATAAATATATTTTAAACATTTTAAATATTTCTGTATAAAGTAGTTTTGGTAGTATAAATGAATGTATTTAAGTTGATTTAGTGATATTAGATAATATTTTTACTTGAATAAATGCAGTTAATTTATATTTTACTGTTTTTTTTAGTACAGTTAAACCACAGCCTTTGATTTGCTATTGTTATTTATTTTAATTTTACATAATTGGATATATATGAAATATCACACGAGTAGACGTGGCTGTATATCGGCACAGCTGTGATTCGGTCTGAAGTTAGTTGCTATATCTTTTCATGCTAACAACATGCTAGTAACTTGCTAGTCATGCTAGAAACATGCTAGCAACATGCTAGTAACTTGTTAACCATGCCAATAACATGCTAATGACATGCTAATCATGCTAACATGCGACTAACTTGCTAATCTTGCTAGAAACATGCTAGCAACTTGCTAATCATGCTAGAAACATGCTAGCAACTTGCTAATTATGTTAGCACCATGCTAGTAAAATGCTAGTAACTTGCTAATCATGCTAACAACATAGTAGTAACTTGTTAGTCATGCCAGAAACATGCATAGTGCAATCATGTTAACAACATGGTAGTGGTACATCTTGATAAATAGTATCTTTAACATCTTGTAACATCTTTAGTAACATAACATGCTAGTAACATGCTAATCATGCTACAATCATGCTAGCAACAAGCTACTAACTTGTTAATCTTGGTAGAAACATGCTAGCAACTTGCTAATCATGCTAGAAACATGCTAGCAAACTTGCTAATCATGCTAGTAACTTGCTAATCATGCTAACAACATGCTAGTAACTTGCTAATTATGTTAGCACCATGCTAGTAAAATGCTAGTAACTTGCTAATAATCCTATAAGAATGCTAACATGCTAGTACCTTGCTAATCATTATAACATCATGCTAGTCACATGTTAATCATGTTAATAACATGCTAACAACATTATATCTATCTATCTATCTATCTATCTATCTATCTCTGACAAACTGTATTGCCTTCAAAACATCCAAATGTTAACCTTTTAAAACTACTTTGGAATTCAAACTATTTCAGACTGAAAACCATGAAACTTAAAACGTTTTAAAACTTCTTAAACTTTCTAAACTTCATAAACTTTTCAGACTGTTTAAAACTTTCTATTCCGGATTTCTCAAGCCAAATTAAAGTTTGTCTTGACAAACTTTTTTATTTAGTTTGAAAATGTCACTTTAGAGTTTAGAACTAGTAACGAAGGAATGGACCCTTTTCACAAGCCTGTGATGACGCGTTTTAACGGTCATCATCATCATAAATCCTTTAAAGTTTTTTATATTTTGATTTTTAAAAATATGTATGTACATTTGTAACACTATACTTTATATTATATCACCTTTTCATCAAGTTACAAAAAAAAAAAAAACTAGTTAACGCTATGCGAGGGTTTTTCTAATGCCGCGTCTATGGGAGCGACGGTAAATTTGACACTGTTCTCTCTTCTGACTACTGATATCAGTCTCTGTCTATTTTTTTTCCTTTGATTGAAAGTCGTGAAAACACTATCGTGTAGTTTTTCTTTTGCTATTTGAGCAAATGGGAATGCAAAAAATATATTTGTGGTACTCTCCCATTCACTGCTCTCGAATTTTACCCAGCTATGACGACTTCCGCTATGAGAAACCCGGAAATGTGAGAAAAGTCCATTACTCCAGTAAAAGCTCAGTGTAGTATGTAGAGTATTATGAGAGAAAGAGATGGACTGGGCGAGTGTGATTACCTGTGTCTGATACAGCATTAATTCTTCATACCAATTTCATTTCACAATAAACATTAGTTTGAATATCTGCTGAGGAAAGCGTTATCTTTGTCGTAATGTTAACATCCTTTCATCTGTTAAGGGCTATTTTGCAGCTCAGTGCATTTGTTCGCGGCGTCAAAAAAATAACTTACGCTTTTAGCAGTAAAAGTTTTTACTGCTGACTTTACTGAAAGTCTTTACTGCTGACTCATTAAAACAGTCTCTTGTCGCCATCTAATGGCGGAACAATGTAACTAAAATCACCATCACGAACACACACCGTTTCTCAATACTAAACACTATTATTTATATAAAATATTATTTATTGAGTAGTAATATTTAATAAACAACAACAGCCATCATAAAAGTTGCTAGGCAATTCAGTCAAAAGTACAAAGGCAGCACTTATTTACATAAACACAAGATTTTGCCAAAACGAGCTTCTCTGGAACAAATGATGTGCGTCACTAGGCCATTTTTAGGGGGGCTACAGCATATCTGCATCTGTGCGGTTCTTTGTCATAAAAGGAGCAATCGGTTCCCCATCTACTATAGTTTTCGCTGTGTTCACCCCTCATCACACCACAGCTGACTTTATAAAACGATCATGTTTCCATGTTCATTTGAAAATTTAACGTCCAATATGATTCATATTCCAGTGCATGTGCAATAAGGTTTGCATACTTATCTGTCATAACTATGCAAACATTTGATTTCAAACCCAGTGTCATAGCTATTAAACTATTTCTTGTTATGATGTTTTTTATGTTATGATCTTGTTATGACATATAGCGTTCGATTCCCGTCTCGAGGTCCCTTGCTGATCCCGCTCTCCTCTCTCCTCCCAGCTCTTTCCTGTCATCTCTCTACTGTCCTATCACAATAAAAGACAAAAAAAGTAAAAAAAAGTCTGAATTTGTGGTGGCTGTGCATTAAATTAAATGATTACACAGCTCAGACGCTTTTGGGGCAACTTAAATCAGTGCTATATGCTTGATAATTTTTCTTGGTGGAAGCTTTGCGTTTGGTTAGCTAATAAAATATTAAAGCTTAATTCAATATTATGTGGACAATTTCTTAATTCTGTCATCCTGGTATCGCTCTATTGTTTCATTCCAACAGCCGCTTCTGCCATTTTTTTTTTTTTTGTACACTGTAATGGATTATAAGATAACTAACAAACTAGTACTACTACTTAATTATTTATGTGGTGAAATGTTGTGTAAGAAAACTAGTATGACTGCACTGTATCCCTAAAATGTCTAGTTTGAACTTGCTGTTTGCTAGAAACTGATTTCTTCATGGAAGCTTCAAATATTTCAGCTCAGATCAGTGTTTCGTGTCTAATAAATTTGACACAAAACATCTAAATAATCTATCAAGCAGCTGTGTAATAAGTGAGATAATGTACATTCAGCCACATGTTATTGCAAAATAAAGGGTATATTATCCCTTACTTATTATAATCTTAATTCAAGTGATGAAGGATTTTGAAAGTCTGACAGTAATCAGTTTTGAACGCTACTGTAAGGTTAACTCTGCCTGGTTTAAATGTTTCAAAAATGATTAACAGTTGAAAATAACAGAAATTTAGAAAAGTAATCAAAAAGTAATTAAAAGTAATGTTACATTACTTTAATAAAGTAATTGAAAAGTTACACTACTTATTACATTTTAAATCAAGTAACTTGTAATCTGTAACCTATTACATTTCCAAAGTAACCTTCCCAACACTGCCACTACAGTACAGAGACATCAGAGCCGGCGGTAAATGGCCGAGGTGAGGCGCTCTCGTGCGGGTTCATGAGTACAGAACCGCTGCTGACAGTCTGGAGCTCACATGTCCGAAAACGTTGACATAAATTTTCAAATAGACGTTATCTTAATTAACAATTAAGCATATTAATTGCATATTTGAACTATAACCGTACATTCTCGCCTGAAAACCTTGTAAAACTACATTCCGTGACACGAAAACAGTAACATTTATGAGATGATACTGGATTTGCACGTCCGCCATGACACTCGCTGTAAGAAGTACCACAAGTGGAGTGAAATGATTATAAACTGTACTCTAATTAGCCAATCAGATTCTAGGACCAGAATGAACCGTTGTATAAATTGAATTATTTGTTCCCTCCCAAACCCCGTTTGGGAAACCCTAGTGTAAAAGACTGTAATTAATTTTTTTTAATACACGTGACAGCAGTGAGAATTAGTTTTTATGGTACAGATGAAATGAATCAGGGTAAACTATGAGTATGACAAGCTCTTGACAGGTTTTGTGATATAAATCCATTCACCAGTAGATTTCTTCCACTGTTTTCATTACACTCTGACGTTTGTTGATGTGACATCACATTCTCCCATCACACCAGACTGATGTGATTTTTGCAGGAAAGAGGGGAGTGACATTTCAACCTCATGCCTCCTCAGAGCCATTCATGAGGCAAGCCTTCCTCCGCACCAACAGACCAGCATGGAGAAAGGGGTCCAAACACGACTAGAAACCGGAGCGGCAGAGGAGAAAGACCCTCACGGGAAGACCCCATCAGCGGGGAGTGCCGACCCGGGGCATGAATGCTACAAACGTAATGGTTTGATTAATACCCACAACTTAATGGTGGAGACTAAGGAAGGACTGGTGTCGGTCTATTCTGCCCCACAGTACCAGGGCCATGTGGTGTCCAGGGACATAAATGGGACACCGGATGGTCGAGGAAACCGACAGTTGCTCAACCCCAGCGCTCTGCCCCAGGCTATAGACCCTTACTACAGACCCAATCTCCTCCTGTACCCCGAGAGCGTGTTGAGAGCATGGGGAGAGGGGGGCGACTGCTGCGAGACCACCTTCATTGAGGAGATGAACGCCGCCTCGTCCGGCTCCGCCGTCACTAAAGACGGAATTCTGTTCACCGACAGCAAACTGCTGGATCTGTCTATGGAAGACGCCAAGATCCAGACGCTCTCCTATGATGTTGATGACGACGATGATGAATTTCAAGAACTCGAGGTGAGAGACTGCTTGATATTACACTTTTAATTATAGTGCACCCAAAAATCATTTACTCACTGTCATGTTGTTACAAACCTGTATGACTTTGTTTTTTTTTTCTGTGGAGTCGGTGGTAGGGCTGCATGATTTGGAGGGAAATAAAATGATTAAAAATAATTAATTTTAATTTAAATGGAACTTAATTTAAATTTACTTAAAATTAGTAATTTGTAGTTATATATCAATGTGATTGTAATGGTTATTACTGTATTGCTACTTTTATTATGATCATTTTTTCTTACTAAATAAATATACTAAATAAGTATTAAAGAAAATAAAAATATTAGCTAACATTGTAGTATTTTACAGTAAAATAAACAAATCAAGTAATTAAGAAAAATAATAAAATAATAGTAATTATTTTATATTATGTGCAAATAAAAATATTAAACCAAATAAGAAAAAATACTAGAGAAAAATATAATTAGAAATTACTTGTAATATTTCACTGCAAAATAAAGTCAGATATTTAATAAAAATAATATAATAAGTATTTTAAGTACAAATACAAAATTAAAATAAGAATATTAAAACAAGATATAAAAATAAAAAATATTTAATAAAAGAATACAATAAATAATAATATAACAGTTATTTTAAGTACAAATAAAATATTGAACAACAATAAATATTAAAGAATTTATTAAATAAATATTACTATTGTATTATTGAAAAAAATGTAATTTAAAAATATAATTTAATTTTAAGTACAAATAAAAATATTAAATAAGAAATTACTGTAATATTTAACTAAAATAAAAAATTGAATATTTAAGAAAAATAATATAATAGTTAATTAAGTACATATAAAAATATTACTATTACACTATTTTACTGTTTAAAAAATTTATTAATATAATATTTTTTGTTTTATTTTAAGTGCAAATAAAAAAATGAACAACAAAAGAAATATTACTATTGTAATATTGCTATGTAAAATAAAAATAAAATAAAAATGTATTTAGAAAAAAATAATTAAATTTTAAGTACAAATAAAATATTAAATAAAAAATTACTACTGTAATATTTCACTGTAAAATAAAAAATCTAATATTTAAGAAAAATAATATAATAATTCTATTAAGTACATATAAAAATATTAAGATAAGAAATATTACTATTACACAATTTTACTGTTAAATAAAAATCTAATATTTGAGAAAAATATTTATATATTTTTATTTTAGTTTAAGTGCAAATAAAATATTGTCCAACAAAATTGCTATTGTAATGTTTTTATGTAAAATAAACAAATAAAATAAAAACATGAAAAGGGCTTAAGAAAAATACAATCATTTCATTTTAAGTACAAATAAAAATATTAAAAAAGAAACTGCTACTGTAATATTTCACTGTAAAATAAAAACTCAAATATTTAAGAAAAATAATACAATAATTATATTATGTACAAATAAAAATATAAAAATAAGAAATAAAAATTCACTGTAAAAAAAATCAAATAAAAAAGTATTTAAGAAAAATATCATTAAGTACAAATTAAAATATGTTTAAAAAGAATTTACTATTGTAATATTTCACTGTATTTAACATCCAGTTAATAAGTGCTTCTCATTTCAAGTTTAGGAAGATGGTTGGTGCATGTTGTGTTTCCAAATGCTTGCTAAAACAACAACAAATGCAGAAATAAGTTAGTGTCGCAGCATTTACTACAAACTGATAAATCTCTGAAAAAGGCAAGAGGGATTGATGCACCAACGTTTCACCAGTGTGCATTACTCAAAGTGCTGCCATCACGTATTTGTACAAGTCATTCTTTTCATTGTGCACCCTTACACATAAACCACACTTTACATTAGCTCACTAGGTTTTGGAACAGAGCCAGCTGGATTTCAGTCTTTTCAAATAATTGATGCATCACACAAATAATTGTTTAGAGGTAAACCTTGCCAGTGTGAACCACACTGTTATCCAGTGCTATAAGGAAGGTGTGAGCTTCGTCCTTGCCCCGAATGTAACAGCACCCCGTCATATGGTGCTGCTGATCAGAGCGAGCACGTGTCTGGAGCTCTTGCCAGATGACTGGGAGAGAGAGTGGCTGATCAGAAGGCTGTAGAGAGTGTAAAGAGAGCTGATCTGGACAGCCAGTTTCCTGCTGCTGCCGCCTGTTTACACCACCTGTTCTGAGTCCAGTGTGCAGCTTCACAGAGTCCTGCTCGAGTGGCCACTGCAGAAAGCACTGAAACATGCAGATGTGCTGCAGCCTGCGTCGGATCAAGTTCACTTCGACGTAAATTACGTGAACCCAAAAAAGCCTTATCTAATTACGCAGTCAATGAAAAATGAAATGAAATGAAAATTTGGTGTTCAATTTTACATATTACGTGTGTGACCCTTGACCACAAAACCAGTCATAAGTAGCATTGGTATATTTGTAGCAATGCTGAAAAATACATTGTATGGGTCAAAATTAAATTATCGATTTTTCTTTTATGACAAAAATAATTAGGATATTAAGTAAAGATCATATTCCGTGAAGATATGTTGTACATTTACTAACGTAAATATATCAAAACCTAATTTTTGGTTAGTAATATGCATTGCTATGAACTTCATTTGGACAAATTTAAAGGTGATTTTCTCAATATCTCGATTTTTTTTGCACCATCAGATTCCAGATTTTCAAATAGTTGTATTTCTGCCAAATCTTGTCCTATCATAACAAACCATACATTAGTGAAAACCTTATTTATTCTTTAAGATGATATATAAATCTATGTATCTACCAAAAATTGACCCTTATGACTGGTTTTGTGGTCCAGAGTCGCATTTTTTTTTTGGACACTGGAAACATTTTCCTTTTTTTTATTTAACGGCAGTACATAGTGACTATGTTCGAAACTTGTTAAAAAATAAAAAACTTCTTACAATTTTTTTCTCAGAATTGCATGATACAAACTTGCAATTCGGACTTTTTTTTCTCAGTAAACGTACAATTGCCAAGAAAAAGTCAGAATTGCAAGCTATAAAGTCACAATTTTGACTTTTTTTTCTCAGAATTGCGTAAACTTACAATTGTGAGAAATTTTTATCTCGCACTTCTGACTTTTTTCTTGCAAATGCGAGTTTGTGTATCACAATTCTCACTTTCTTCTCGCAGTTGCGAGTTTATATCTTACAGTTCTGACTTTCTTTCATACAATTCTGAGAATTATGAGATTAAACTTGCAATTGCGAGTTATAAAGTCATATTTTGAGGAGAAAAAAAACACTGGCATTTTCTCAGAATTGCAAGTTTATATCTCACAATTCTAAAATTAATAACTCGCAATTACGTGTTTTAAAGTCAGAATTGATATAAACTTCTAAGAAAAAAATCCAAGAATACAAATGCTAGAATTGCGAGTTTATATCATGCGATTCTGACTTAATTTCTTAGAATTTAATCTCACAATTCTGAGAAAAAAGGTCATTATTGTGAGTTTGTATCAATTCTATTTATTTCATAAATATATATGTATTTTTGACTGCATGAGAACATGATGTGTAGTGTGAGAGCAGCATTGTTTGTCAGACATAACAATGGTAACTACAGAGGGTGGGTTTTTGCGAAGGGTCAATTACAAGAAAGAAATTTAGTCTCCAAATAGTGGGAAGAAAGGCTGAAAATAGGTTTTGGCTTTGTTTTCCTGGTTTCATACTTGCTGAAGGTAATGATCGAAAAGTAGTTTGACCAATAGGATGCAGGCATGGTGCATAATCGACCAATCGTGGCGCGTGACAAGGTGGGGTCTACGGAGAACGGTCAAAGCGATGAAAATATGTGTACATATTAGGTGTGTTTGACTTGAAACTTGTGAGATGTAAACTTGGAATTGTGAGAAAAAAAGAAAAACAATTCTGCCTTTTCTCTTACAATTTGGAGAAAATATTCTCAGAATTGCAACATATAAACCTGCAATTCAGATTTTTTTTCTCTCCAAATTGTAAGAAAAAAGGCAGAATTGTAATTGTGAGAAAAAGTACCTAGAAAAAGTAAAGTAAAGAGAAAAAGTAGTTTTTTTCATCCTGTATCACAAACAAGCTTTCATAGCTTTAGAAAAACATGAGGGGGAAAAAAATCTTAATCTTAAAATTTTAATGTGTGAAATTTAAAGTGGTTAGGATTGTATTGTGGCCTTAAATTTGACTCACAGCAGATTCACGTGTAATTCTCATGGAATATAAATTTTAGGAAAAAAATCACTGCATGTGATTGCTTGCAGCATGCTGTGATAGTTCAATTACAGCTGAATACACCGCATAACCCTCTACAGGCACTCTCATATCTCTTATGGGTATTCCATAATACAACATTAACAGCTAATCACAAATGTAATTTATGGAGAGATTAATCAGTCTAATAAACATGGGGAATGAAAATCTGATTGCATTGTCCTGAAAAACATCACATCATACAGCACAGGACAGCATGTGCGGCCGCTCCGATGACTCATGTAACACTTTCCCTTATTGCTTTCACAAGTGCATCATTTTTTGAGAAGTGAATTTACATCCACTGCGTTCTTGCCTGCAGAGAGAACTCTATCATAATCGCAGCCTTTAGAAGCTCTGGCCTTTTTGAAGTTCATTCTGGAATCAAATTAATGGAACACTTGACATTCCTATTATGCAGACACACACTTCTCAATCTGCTGCAGCGTTACGTCCTCGCACGCGTCGCTTCATGACACGCTGTTTGGAAAATGATGTGGCAGGTTCTCGGCAATCTGAGATCTTGCAAGATGTGAGCTGAAGTTTGTGGATGAAGTCGAACAGGAATTTGGCAGTCATTCTGTTCGTTCTACATTCATTGCATTTGCATGATTAGAAATGGTGTGCTCAGATGATGCAATCAAAAGAATATTAAAATCCATTTGTCTTTCATTTTTTACATGCTGCTTCGTATTAATGGCTATAGTTGAAATTTAGCTTTTACCTAATAGCTAATATGTATTTTGAATTGTCCTTGTACATATAAATGAATATTATTGAATAAATGCACTGCTGATTCACAGGGGTTTAGGAAACATATCTTCTTACAAATACATTCATTTTTCACTCCAAAATTAAATAGCTAATTATTATACAGATTTTTGCCTTTTCCTCATTACTGTAATAGAGTAGGTTGACTCTCATTAAAACAGGGTGACTTCTTGGGTGATCATGACAGCATGTACAGAAAAATAATCAATATTTATGATTTAAGATAAAAACTTTTTCTACTCCCTGGCAAATACATTGGAAATACATTTCTTTTTAAGGCAACAGTGACTGTAAATCACTATAAAAATGTTTAATGTTACAAAAAAATACAAAATATAAAAACATGTTAATTGGTTAAATGTAAGTTGCATATTCCCTATAGCAGATAATAACTTTTGGTTCATTATCTGCTATAGGGAAATAACAAGAAATAACAATGTGCAGTAAACAGTAAAACTGTTTGCACTATAAACCAGTGTGTTCATAATTAAGATAATAAATTAAAATAATATGGTAAGACACGCCAATTTGCAATGTCAAGCAGCAAACGAGCTGTTTTGTACAGCTAAAAATAGCTGGATTTTCTGATCATAAATGTAGGGGTGTAGTTAAAATCAGTCTCAGTCAATGGACTAAAACGTACACTGTTTCGGTAGTGACATGAAAACGCGGGACTCTTTTTTTTTTGTTTGTTTTTTTACATACATTTTCATAATTTACAAAGAAAATATAAAATAAATATTTTTTAACTTTTTAAAAAAATCAAAAAGGTATTTTTTTAAAACAACAATGGAATTAAAAAAAAATTCATATGTTGAAATTTAGGGGTTAGGGTTTGTGACTGCCACCTTCCAATTGCAAGTACCCAGTAAATAAAAAAAATATAATGAAATTTTGTTGCTTACTGATTTTTAAATATTATTGTGAGTTTCAATATATAATAAAAGGATCTTAGTAAACATCTAAGATTTGAATACTTACATTAATTTTAACATTTTTTGGTTGTGGGACAGCAGTTTGCACCAATTCCATAGAATGTCCCATATATTTCAATTATTCAGCCTCTCTGTGTAATAACAAAAACATTTATTTCAGTAGAAATATCTCAATGTCAACATTTTGAACAATACAAATTCTTGTGTGCTTTAATTTTTCTGATAATCAAATTAAGACATTAAACATTTATTTATTTTTAATAAAAATGAAAATTAAACCCGTTTTATTTGTTGTTTCTGCTATTTCTGTTATTATTATAATTTCTGCATTTAATTGTTTATTTAAATTTGCCAGAAATAGGAATATAAACACCTACATTATACTGTACAAAAGTAATACAAGACTAATACATTTCTGTTACATATTAAACGGTACTTTTATTTTGACAGGTTGCCGGTTAGTTTTTGTGTGTATACACTATGATATGATTCTAATTGTCTCAAATGAACCGGTAAAATTTACATGAAATGACTCTCACAGCAGCTCTGGAGATGAAGTTCATGTGTTCATGTCGTCATATAATGAGACGCAGACGCCGAAAAAAAAACCGCGAACATCACGTGTGCTTTAGTATTTGTGTAGTAAACAAAACCGCGTTTCCGCCAGAGGCAAGCGGAACATGCTGGATTCATATCTAAACCGTCTTTTTGTGTTTTGATATTCACAGACATTAGTCCATATCGCGATTCGAATTAAGTGACAGACCTACTTTTGATTTATTAATCCAAAAATTGACGAATTCTGTGGCATCCCGCGCTATAGAGTAAATCAGTTTTTATGAATGGACTCGCGTTTTACCGGAGGAGAAATTGTAGACGCGTGACCACGTAGAGACAGAAATGACTTAAGGCTATTTGGTGTGTTTAATAAAAGAACAAGGTATAGACCTGTTCTATAGGAAAGGTAACCTTAAATGACATCTGTTGTGATCTGGCGCTATATAGAAAATAAAGTTTACTTGACCTTCAAAGGATTAGGGTCGCCCCCTAATATAATGGCAGGGGAAACATTGGTGAGTGATGTTAAATTTGTTAAAAAAAAAAAAAATTACAAAATCACATTTTACTGTATGGCTCTGTAAGGCAGTCAGACGGATCACACACGAATGGCCAATCAAAGGCGTTCAGATGAGTCATCAATGAAGCGCCGGAGATTTGTTGATTGCGCGCCCGCTCGCTGAATTCTGCAGTCTCCTGATTTCTCTCATTAATGTTTCTGATATGAGCAGTAAAAACCTGATTGCACATCCCGTTTTTCTTCTTGCAGTCGCTCATGCCTAAATCCGCCACTGTTAAACCTCCACCCTATTTCAGTCTGTGCAACATACGGACATTGGTTCCACACTCCACTCTCTGTAAATGCTCCTTTGCTCTTTAGGACAGTGTTGAATCTAATGATGTTGTATTTTGAATAGTAGTTATATTTAACAGGATTAGGAGACAAAAGTGGCTTAAGGATTAAGGAGTAAACTAGCAGCAGAGTAGAATTAACAAAAACCCCATGTTTGTCATGTCTGTTGTCATCTCTAGCTATCTTCTTAAAGACTGTGTGTGTGAGAGAGTGAACTGTCGTCCGTCACTGTGCCCTCTATGTGTTAACATATGCAGAGGGCATTTTGCTGCAAATTGGTGACAAGAGAATCAGGTTGTGCAAGCTGTTTATATCCTTGTGCTTAGCAAATTAGGTGAAAAAAGCAACATTCATTTGCACAGTGTTAACACGTGCAAGCAGTGATTGATACATACCCAAGAACATGTCACTCATGTGGTATTTCTTTAAGAATAAAATTCACAGATGCTGCATGCATTGTAGCTTCAGTCTGTAATTCAGTATCAATGATTTTATCAATAGCAATTTACAAAGGTACATTTTATTTCAGAATCAAAGGCTTTAAATATAATTGAAATAGTATGAAATTGTGCTTTTTCTGTTGTTAAAAAAATGGTATGATTTCCATACGACTGAATTGCACTGTGAATTTAATGATTTTAAGATAATTGCAGGATTTCAAGATCATTATTATTATTATTATTATTATTATTATTATCCCTGCCAGTATGCAAACTGAAAAAGTCATAATAAAAAAGTAATAATAATAATAATAATATCCCTGCCTGAGTTTGGGGAATGGATGGATAATAATATCACACAGGAAAACTATTATATATCTATATATATATCTATATATATAATATTAACAATACTACTACTACTATTACTACTACTAAATAATAATAATGTCACAGATAATTTGTTAACAACAACAACAACAACAATAATTATAATATATAATTGTAAGTATAA
>VONZ01000863.1:77500-307626 GCA_012976165.1 Labeo catla
AAAATTTTAAGGCAGCAGGGTAACAAATTATTTTAAGCTGACTCAACAAATTGTATTTTTAGTTTTTACAGTGTAGTTGAAATAAATTAATTTCCTGGGGTTTTGTGTAATAGTGAGTCATGGCAAGAGCAATTTCCTATGAGTTGTGCAAAAAGTTAGTAGCTCAAAAGCTTTCAGTCAGAGTTTTGCAGTTTCAACTGCAGAGCTTTTAATTGGCTTCTTTTTGACTTCAATTAACGATGTCGTTTTGAGCATTAAAACCGAATGCGAACTCCAGTTACACTGTAAGTCTGCCTCATCAAATCAACATTTCATGACTAAAATCTTTGGATAAAACTTTAATATGTGAAAACAGCCTCACAAATGCAGGAACATGATGAAACCTTAAATCCAGATCTTGTGACAACTCGCTTTTATGATTTTTTTTTAATATAGACTCTAGATTTACTTAGAGAAAATGTGTATAAGTTGTACTTTTT
This sequence comes from Labeo catla, assembly GCA_012976165.1. NCBI lineage: Eukaryota > Metazoa > Chordata > Actinopteri > Cypriniformes > Cyprinidae > Labeo > Labeo catla. The sequence continues at coordinate 77,980 of VONZ01000863.1, forward strand.
CCAGCAATTAAAATGTCTCATCACTGCTTTGAGTTCAGAGCTGAGTATGTGTGTGAGTGAAGGCTCAGTGTAATACAGTTTGAATGGTCATGTATTATACATCTAGCGTTTCTCCAGGGCTTTTCATCTTCTCACTGGGTTTAGCGAGAAACTAATGGATGGCCGATGTGAAAGTCATCCGCCGGTGGGACGATCTGTGAGAATGAACCAGGCGTGATATGCCTTGAGGGAGGCCAGAGCAGCCTCTTTGAACAGCTCTTTTTTCTATTCTCTTTTAGTGGCATCATTTTTAAAGGTTATTGCTGTCTGCTAATAATTGCATAGAAACGTAATCAGACATCTGAAGCATTTGACTTAACTACAAGTCTTATAGTATTCTATATCAGGTGCTTAAACATCCTTTTTTAATATATCAATTGTGATTCATCTCCACTCAAAGATCCTGCACTCAGACAATGCTCAGTTTATAATTGTTTCATGTGAGATTGTGGTTTTGTTTCACTGGTTACTAATTACATCTGTGTATTGGGGGATGCATTTTTATGTTTTCTATTTCAGTTTCACAGAGGTTGTATCTGTGTAAATTTCCATGCTTTTCACCAAATTGAGTAATCAGTTCTGAATTTTAGATTGGGATAAAATTGTAATGGATTTTAATTATTATTAGGGAATTTATTCTTGCAGAAATTAGGCCCTCTGACATTCCAAACAAGGAGTCAACAGATTATGCTTTAAAAGGGGGGAAATATTATTAAAATGTAATATGTGAATATAGGTATTAGACTGATTTATCCTTACAAATGTGCATATTTGCCAGCTCCACTCATGCATAGCTGTACAGAAAACACTATCTCATCAGATATATTACAATCAAATTATAATTTCAGATGAATTGTCCTTATTAGACCTTAAAGCATGCATAATTATTAATCTAGGTAGGTCAGTGAATGCTGTTCCTGTCCTATCTGTTTTTGCTAAGCCTGTGTGCATAATCTGATTCATTGCTTTTAGAGCGTGTTCTAACACAAACACAATAAGCTCCTTATGTAATGGTTTGGCGAGAGAGTGCAAGTGTGGGCCGTGTAGAACATAAGCTTTGAATAAAATACCTTTTTTTGAACAATGGGTGGATGCGTTCAACAAAATGGTTTTCATTTCGTCAGCAACATCGTGGGTGCTCTGTGCACGGAGATTCACATAAGCCCACTTCACAAGTCAATATGCATTTGTGCCTTAGTTGATGATTTTGCAGGAATGTCACATATTAATATTGCAGGAAATATATTCTGCACAGTAAGATGTGGTGCAATCACTGATATGACAAAGTGAGTGATTGTCGTGTCTCATTTGGTTTCTTTTTAATTTTCTTTTTTTCTTATCGTCCGTGTCATTGCTCTATTGTTAATTAGTTTTTACTGTGATTTGATGGTAATTAATTATGCATGTCTAAATTGAAGCAGTAATTAGGCTACTAAGTACAGTCCTTCATCTGTACAGAACAATAGGCTGATAATCATGTTTGCACACTGACTGTGCACATTAACAGCAGGGGCGGAAGAAGACATGAACTACTTTGCAAATCAAAGTTCAAATACTACTGCATGACTTTGACTGATTTTCAACAAAGGATGCTTTAAAAATACTAGAGATTGCACTTAATAATCTTTTTTTAGACAGGTAGACAAACATACAGACAGACAGACAGACAGACAGATAGCTATATAGACAGATAGATAGATAGATAGATAGATAGATAGATAGATAGGGATTGATTGATAGGCAGACAGAAAGACAGATAGACAAACAGATTCATAGACAGACGGAAAGACAGACAGACAGACAGATAGATAGACAAACAGAGACAGACAGACTCTTAGACAGACAAATGATTGACAGAGATAGATTGATAGAGATAGATGATACATACAAACAGAGACAGACTCACTCATAGACACAGACAGACTGATAGATAGATAGACTGATAGATGGATGGATGGATGGATGGATGGACAGATAGATAGATAGAGAAGATAGATAGATAGACAGAAAAACAGACTGACTGACAGACAGATAGAACGAAACAGAGACAGACAGACTCTTAGACATGATTGATAGATAGATAGATAGATAGATAGATAGATAGATAGATAGGACAAACAAGAGAGAAGACAGACTCATAGACAGACAGACAGACCGATAGATAGACTGATAGATGGATGGATGGATGGATGGACAGATAGATGAGATAGATAGATAGATACATAGATAGCAAACAGAGACAGACAGACTCATAGACAGACAGACCGATAGACCGATAGATAGATAGACTGATAGATGGATGGATGGATGGATGGACAGATAGATAGATAGATAGGCAGACAGACAGACAGACAGATGTATTTACTGAATAATTTATATTAGTGCTTTGACAGAAATCCAAGCCTGACATTTCTGTTTTTAAACCCATTTGGTAAACTGGCCTGGTTTACTTTCATTGCATGTACATTATTGTAAAAACTTTTTATTGTTAAGTTTTAATGCCTTTCTGTGGTAGTTAACATTATGCCACAATACCATCATTGCAACTCACTAGTACAAGCATTCATTAGTGTTTTGGTGTATTTTGTAAGTTCAGATTGACTTTTAACACAGTTTAACACAGTTTCACATTTGCCTCACTCGTGGAAAATGGCGAACCGTCTGAAAGGTACAGAGTAAAAGTGGCTGTGCTGGTAAACTGTGTGACATTTCCATAGGCCTAAGAACATTTAGGATATATGCCAGAAAAACGCATGAATAACCAAAGTGAAGATAACAGCATACTGCTTTGCTTCTTGGATTGCAGGGCTAAAATTTATGCCCTGACAACAAGCATTACAAAAATCATGTTAACTCGGTTTGTATTGCAGGCCCAAGGGGAAGCATCCGCATGTGTACCAATGAGAGCTCAAAGCCCGCCAGTGGACTGTTAGCTTTTCCAACAATGCATCATGATAATGTCAGTGACAGTTTTATTAGATGAAGTCTTCTATGATGGATTTAGTGAATTCTGGTTGAGTAAAAGCAGGAATAAAGTGTGCTCAGCCCTGCTGAACATGACATAACAGCTTATGATTTATGCATCACAAGGCCCTTGTTGTTCACTAACTGTAAATGATATTGAAGCACGAAGGCTTCTCTCAACTTAAAGAAATCATTCACTCCAAAATGAAAATTTACTAACCTCTTTACTAAGGCCATTCGAGATGTAGATGAGTGTGTTTCTTCTTTGGAACAGATTTGGAAATATTTAGTAATGAGACTCTGAACAGCTGATAAAAACAACAATAATCCACTGAACTGTTCACTGAAAGAACCAAAAAAAAAGTTTCTGGCATCAAAAACTACTTTTGGAACCTTTATTCTTAAGAGTGTAGAAAAGTTGTAGCACAGATGTTGTGGAACAAGTATGTGCCAAAATATAATATTTTGTGTTATTTGAAGTATTACAGCATGGCATATCTAGTTGCCAGGTGTTATTTAAATGTATAAGAGGCTTAAATGTATTACAAACCTAAAAATGATTAAATTAGTAAGGACACAGCAAAAAAGCCATCCACTCATGAAATTAAATCACCTTCGTCTTTTGCCAGCTATAACAAGGTTGCAGCAAAGCTTTTTAAAAGACAGCAGCCACTGACAAGTAACATACAAAACTGGAAAAATAGAAATATGCAGTTTCCTATCAATTAAATCTCATGTTTTCATTTCTTTCTTTGGCCTTGTTATTTCCATGCCATTAACATACTCCCATGCCTGTCTGCAGCATGTTGCCGTACTGTGGGGAGCGCTGACATCTTGCAGTAATCTCATGAGACCCAGAAGTAGGCAGAGCGCATAAATTTTAAAGTTGCCCTGTCAATGACCACACAGGAAGCTAGTCGATCTTCCAGACGCTAGAAACTGTCTCTTGAGCTAATTATGCCTGTGAATTGTGTGTAAACAGCCCTAAGAACAGTTTCTTAGTTCTAGTTCAGCAGACCTACTTTCACTCTTACTTACTATCTTAATTTTGTACTGTATCAGCTGAAAAAACATGGTCTTTTGACCATTTTCTTTCTTAATGCATATTCCTTGTGCACAAGGCATTAGTGCATAGGATAATAAACACTTGTCTTTGTATTTCATAACCACATGTATGAGTCACATTCCCATATGATTAGGAAAATCATCATTTGTGTAAATACCTGCATTTTTTTTTACATTTACTCTACCAATAAACAGTTAGGTGTCAGTATTTTACTTTTGTTTTTGAAAGAAATTGATACTTTTATTCAGCAAGGATGCATTAAACTGATAAAGAATTTTACATCCTGGAAAAAAAAACTCTTTTCAACATTGATAATAACAATAATAGTCGTTTCTTAAACAGCAAATTATCATATTAGAATGATTTCTGAAGGATTATGTGACACTGAAGACTGGAGAAATTATGCTGAAAATTCAGCTTTGCTTCACAGAAATAAATAAAATCTTACAATATATTCAAATAAAAAATTGTCATTTTAAATTTTAATAATATTTGGAAAATATTACTTGAGCAAATAAATGCAGCCTTGGTGAGCATAGGAGACTTCTTTCAAAAACATTAAAAACATTTGAATTGGAGTGTATATGTATTTGTTCTAAAATAGCATAAATATTGTGTATAAGTTAAATATAAGTGATATTTAATCAATTTTATGTGCCAATATAAAAATACAACAATATTTTTATCTAGATATACAGTGCCTTGTGAAAGTATTCATACCCTTTCATGTTTTTCATGTCTTTTTATGTTTCAGCTATATGTTAAACTGCTTTAAATATTTTTTTCCCACATCAATCTACACTCCATACATCCATACATCATAATGACAAAGCACAGTTGTTTGTAACAACTTTGCAAATTAATTAGAAATAAAAAACTTAAATTTTTCCATTGCATAAGTATTCATACCTTTTTTGGGACACTTGAAATTTAGCTCAGGAGCACTCATATTGCTTGTAGATGTTACTACACTTCGAGTGGAGTTAACCTGTGGCAAATTAATTTGAATGAGTATAATTTGGAAAGGCACACACCTCTCAATAAAAGGTCTAACAGCTGAAAATGCATATCAGAGCAAGAACCAAGCCCTGAGGTCAAAAGGAACTGCCTGTAGAGCTCAAAGACAGGATTGTGTCATGGCACAGATCTGGGGAAGAGTTCAGAAACATTCTGCTGCATTGAAGGTTCATAGAAGCATGTAGTCTCTATTATCCATAATGGAAGAAGCTTAGAACAACTAGGACTCTTCCTAGAGCTGATCTCCTGGCCAAACTGAGCAATTGATGGAGAAGAACTTTGGTTAGACTGGTGACCAAGGAGCTGATGGTCACTCTAGTTGAGCTCCATGATCATATGTGCAGATGGAAGAAACTTACAGAAGGACAAACATCACTGCAACGCTCCACCAATCCTGTCTTTATGGCATTGTGACCAAACTCCCTCCTCTCCTCAGTGAAAACACAGAAAAACCCACTTGGAATTTGCAATAAAGCACCTAAAGTACTCTCAGACTTTAAGAAACAAGATTGTCCAAGCATCATGTATTGAAAAAAGCAGGCACTGATCATCACCTGTACTGTATTATCCAAACAGTAAAGTGTGCTGGTAGCAGCCTCATGCTGTGAGGCTGTTTTTCAGTGGCAGGGACTGAGGGACTCGTCAGAGTAGAAGGAAAGCTCAATGCATCAAAATATTGAGATAGCCTTAATGAAAACCCAGTCCAGAGCATTCAAGGACCTCAGACTGGGCAGAAGGTTCACCTTCCAACAGGACAATGTGCCTAAGCACACAGTAAGAGTGGCTTATAGACAACTCTGTGAATGTCTTTGAGTGGACCAGTGGACTTGAACCCAATCAAACTTTTCTGGAGAAACCTGAATATATGCGTCTGGCCCCATCCAAGCTTGAGAGGTGAGGAGGTGAGGTGAAGAATGGCAGGTAATTGTCGAATGCAGATGTGCAAATTTTGTTGCATCATACCCAAAAAGACTTGAGGCTATAAATGTGCTTCAGCTAGGTACTGAGTTAGGGGTGTGAATACTTATGCAATGTACTTATTTCAGTTTTTTAGTTTTAATAAATTTGCAAAATTGTCACAAATCTGTTTTGTGCTTTGTTATTATGGTGAATCGAGGGTAGACTGGTGTGAAAAAAAAAAGTTATTTAAAGCAGTTTAACATAAGGCTACAACTTAAAAATGCAAAAAATGAAGGGGTATGAATACTTTTGCAAGGCACTGTATAAATTCACCTACATATACAGTATTTTTACAAAATCATTTTAATATAAAATGATGACAACAAATAATCTTTGAATCAAATTACCAACACTTTTTTAACACACTCTCTCATTTTTGCTAGTCTGATGCACGCTCTACCATCCAGGCGAAAAGAAATGCACATTTGGGGGAATCTAGGTTAAGCATGACTAGAATAATTTTGTTTTGTTCCTACCTCATGATGCAGTTGGTCAGAAGTAGCTGAATTATGATCGGCTGCTAAATGTGAGACCAATTTCAACGTGACCCGATTAGCATCATCGGGTTATTGTTGGCCGACCCTTTTGATGGATGTTGGCAAAGATGAAAGACACAAGCCTTCAGACAGACAGTCCAGCTTTTCTCCGTAAGCAATTATCACCATTATGTAATAAATCAAGATAACACATGGCAAAATATCTCATAGCGGTCAGGAAGGAGCATCTGTAAGCGAGAAGGGGAGGAAAACAACGAGGCAGCGGGGTGCTGAGATGTAAATGAATTCATCAGAAATATCTGTCCTTAATCTTAGCAACATTTCCTGGACTTCAAAGGCTGCGGGTCCCCGCAGGAGAGCTCTGAGTCATGCAGCACTTATTATTTATGCACTTTACCAGATCTGTCAGTCAGCTGCTGGAGAGCGGCCAATTAATAATTTCTCTGTTTTCTTTCTCTCTGCATCTCTCTTATGCGATCATAGCTCGTTCGCACTCCAAACCTTTTCTAAACATGTCAACATGTGCTATTTCTGTCTTTGTTCCCCCATCTCACGCAGACTAACAAAGCGGTGACTAAAGGAGACTTTCACCACGCCAGCTCCAGCTCCAGACGCGCGCTCTTCCTCGCCGTACTGTCCATCACCATCGGGACGGGCATCTATGTGGGTGTGGCTGTGGCCCTAATCGCATACCTCTCCAAAAACAATCACTTGTAGCCTTCCCACGCCCGAACCACTCTCACAGTCGGATAAAGACTGGGTCACTTTGGGATCAGCTTTTTGGGAAAACCCAAATGGTCACGATACGGGACTCACCAGCAATGTGTTCCACTCCTGCACTTTTGAAAGCCGCGTTCCCATTCCGTTGGGAAGATCATTGTTTGTGTAAATTGTCTTGATCACTTTTTTGCATTTTCATGTGAACGTGTCGCCACACTATTGTTCTTTTTTGCGCTCAATGTTTGTGCAAGTGCAAATATGATGCTACACACACAAGATTTTGGCCAAGTTAAAGTCAATATGAAATCAAAATGGACTTGATTTACTTTCTTAATGCATGTTGTTATCACATTTTCCCAAAGAAATAATTCATCAGAATGCATTTATTTGCTCTGCCACTGCACAACTTTACTTTTTTGTCATCAGTGGCCAAACAAGTCAGGATGAAATCAGGGTCCGGTTGCACCAGCTGCGCGCAAGTAGATGGTCAATGCAAAGACGCAAATGGATGCAAATTTGCGGCAGGCAATGCAAATGACATGAATTGGGCAGCGCGATTGCTGCCTCAATCACGTCTTGCGTGCAAGTTGAAAATTTCAACTTGAGCGGAAAATTTGCATGATGTGTTGTTGTGGAAGCAAACTGTCCATGTCCATGTCTGGTTGAATCAGAAAATTGAGGAGAACATTACACAATGTTTTTATTTACGGTAGTGACACAAAAAATATCCCACGAGTAAACTAGATTGATAACACTTTGTAAATATTCGCTTTTGGTGTGCACACACCATAAAGGTGCGAGTTACAAGTTATGCTGTGTGCACCTCAAAAATGAAGTGAATATTCTCGTCGTGTTATTGCTCTAGATTACTTGGGGGCAGTTTTTTGTGTCACTCACGTGAATAAAATCATCGCGTAATTTCTCCATTTTCTGATACAGCTGGATGTGTCAAAAAATTCAAAGTGTCATGCAAAATTTACACTCATGTTTTTATGAATCTTTGCGATCGCCTTTCCTTATAATGTGGTAGTTAGGAAGTTTAGTGGCTAAATGCGGCTAAATGTGGCTAGAGTAAACATGCTCGTCACTCCACAGAGAGAAGAGGGGGCGGGGCGAACAGAGCTCATTTGCATTTATAGGAACAACCCCTTAGAATGGGTTGATTTTTGCAGAGCTGATTTTGGCAAGGTAAAAAGGGTGTTGTTTTACACAACCATTGAGACTTTTTAACCAAAGTATATTATAGACTTTTCATTAAGACCCTAAAGAATCATATCAACTTGTGGAAAATGGGCATCCAGTGACTGCTTTAAGCAAATAATTAAATTTGCTTTTGGTGTGCACCATTAGGCCCCACTAAAAATGTTTGCATTGCACCAGATTTATGTATAAACTAAATATTTACTAAATATTTAGTAACTGTTGGAATAAAATTGCAGATTGATAGAATTGCTTTAATAAGCTCAGGATTTACCTGACAAATTTCTAGATATGTATGTAAAGGTGTTACAATAGTTTTTTTGGGATTATTTTAATGATAATTTAACAGTTTTTTGCTGAGTGTGTTTTTTTGTGCAGATAGGGCTGTCATTAAAACCTTCAGTAAGTCCCAATCTTAATAATGAGTGGTTCATTGAATCATTCATTCAAATGATTTGTTCAAAACAGCTGATTCATTTAGAAACAAAGCAAGCGGCTGTCTTTATGAATGGATTATTGAATCATTGACATTAAAAAATAGATTCTTTCAGGAACAAAACACTACAGTATTTCTAGATAGAAATGTAGAAATGTTTTACAGAACTATTTTCATTGACGAAACAGAAAAAACAGACAATATTGTGTCTAATACAGAGTGCAGAATAATCACTCAATATTAACTTTTTATTTGTTGAACTGTTGAACTGTCAATATCACATTTAGTGTTCAAAAAAACTCTTGCTTATGTGATATTAGTTAACTATAACATATCTTAAAGTGCCCCTATTATGCTATTTGAAAGGTTCATAATTTGGTTTTGTGAATCTCCAACAACAGGCTTACATGCATGCAAGATCAAAAAAGACGTAAATGTACCTTATTAGTCAATGACTCCCAAATGATTAATTCAAAGCTTCATCTTTCCAACCTCTTCCTTTGCGTGAAGCTACTGTGCTCTGATTGGTCCGATGATACAGTCTATTACGATTAGTCTACTGCATACAGCAAAATAGGATTCAAATTCTAAATGATTCATTTAAGTGATTCAGTGTTTGCACAACTTTACAAATTGTTACATTACTTACTGCATGGAAGGTAATTTTCACAAATCCATAATAGAGGCACTTTAAAAAAAATGTTTTTGTTCATTTTTTGCAATGTGAGTGACATCGATAATGTCAGTTTGCACATCGTTAAAACGACAATTATGAAAATTATTGCTGGCAATACACTTCCCTAATATGATGACATTTACTGACGTTTATATTTTGAGAGAACATTATGTGAAAAATATTGTTTATGAATCCAGCACTTACAACCTACTATAGCTACACTCTGTCTTAGGAACAAATTGTGCAACCAAAAATCAAACACAGTTACAAACTAACTAGTAGTTACTACGAATCTAACCTACGAACGGCTGGTGTAACCCTATCCAGGACCCTACTTTTTTTTTCTTGCTGATTTTTGTTTTACTCTGAAACATGCTTTACAGTAAGGGGTTATGAACAACACTTCATGTTGACTTTAATATTGGTTTGTCATAAACACAATATTTGGTGTACAGATCTAACCTGTCTAAAGATCTGAACAGGATCTGAATCTGAATCTGAACAATCAGTGATTTTTCTTGAATGTTTTTTGGAGTACATGAAGCACCTATCTGAAGTGCCACAGTGCTTTCAAGCCTTTTTAATAAGAGCTATTGAATCTTAAGGTCTGTGACACACGAAGGGGCATTTTCAACTCTCTTTTGATATTACAGACACAAAATGAACATAAAGCCATATAGATGGGTTGCTCAAGCCTGTGCGTGGACTTTTTTCAGAATGTATGGATGAAATCATTCTCGTGGGGCTCTAACATTTAATATCAACTACTACTCTGTAATTAAGTCCTAAGGCTTTCAGTTTATACATGTCAATCTATGCTGTAAATGCCTCCGCTGTCAGATTTTCTCCCACACTTTGGGAAACACCTCTTGCCAGCAAGCTCATGCTAATTAAATGTGGTCTTTTCATTCAAATATGGTGTTGGTGTGTTTATCTGGGCCATTTGCTTTTAGATCTTTTTATGTTCACTTTGAATACGTTACCCTGGAAAAGCTTTAGACAGACAGACAGAAAAATATGGCATATGTCCTCTCTGGTTTTGTTCATTTTCCACATCTTCATTAAGAAGAAGTATATCTTTATTAATACTGTGGATTCAACTACCATGTTCACAGAACATCAGTAAGAACTCATTTGAACTCATTTGCCCCAACAATAACTTAACATTAATTTACAGTAATTCAGAGTTATGTTAAGTTTGAGTAATACCGTGATGAAAAGTTAATTTATAATAAAAGAACAGTTCACTAAAATAAATAAATAATTACAGTTTTTCTCAATTGCTTAAACACATTTCTTGAAATTATGCCTCTTTTTTGCGAAACTCTAAACGCAAATCTGTATCTTCTAACTTAATTCTCCGAACTTACTATATTCAGGTCAAACTGAAGCTCTCCACTCAAAACAACTCAATCTTGCTGAAAAAAACAAACTTTGCTCTCAGACATGACACACAAACCCTCAAAAACGCAGACACTACAACACAGTTTTACATACTGATGAGATCAATTCAAAACAATACTACGAAAACTGGTAATAAGTGTTGCTTGGAAAAAGAAAAAAATTCACATGATAAACAAAAAATGTATGCATTTGCAAATGTTTTAATCCTTAATTTATTATACTGTAGAGTACAGCACAAAACAGCAAACAACAACAAAAATAATTATTCTGCCCCAGCATCCTGTCTTTGGTATGGGACGGGCCAAACAACCTCCTCAACATCACAGACTAAATTGGCCCTGGACAGGCAGCGGGGGTAAAATCCTCTTGCATGCCTGATCCAACCCTGACACGCATCAACTAAAATATATGGGACTGCTTGTTTTCTTGCCCTTGCCCTTCCTATTTCTCTTCCACGTTGTTGTCGTCATCCTCCTCCTTCTTCTCCTCCTCCTCGTCCTCTTTCACCTCCTACTCTTCCTCTTCGAAATTACACGTTACTGTATGCGGGATATTGAAAATTGAAAAAGACCGGATAGGATTCACAGTTACACTTTTACTAGTGGTCTGACAATACAAAATATCAAGACAAAAGATGTTGAGATGTTTCTTAGAGCTATTTCAGAGAACTGCTTTATCATTGGTTGATCTGTAGTCTCTACATTAATGAAAGTCAATATTCACTTGAACAATTCATGGCAAATTTACAAAAGTCTAATAGAAATGTGTGGAATATGTAATACATGTAATACATTAAACAGTAATACATTCTGAGCAACATGACAATGAACTGATAATGTAGAAAACCACAGACAAATCAGTTGCATAATCAGTTGCATGACCAAAGCAAACACAACTTGTTCAAAAAAATTTGAAACATTTTATGATGTGCACAAGTGACTAGATGATGTGGAGGTTGAACAAGTAGTTTTGAGAATTTCATTTCTGATCTGAGAAATGCACCAAACTGTAAGCTGACTTTGGCCCTTTCATCTCCATCGAAGGTTCTGAGTACTGAGTATTGTTTATAGTTCAGGGAAATGGGTGTGCTTTTTGAAAAATGGCATTATGGTTTTGAAATTTTAGTTCAAAAGTCTGATTATAGTGTTGTAGCAATCGAGAAAAACTAAATAAAATGAAAAAAAAAATATATATATTTTGTCTTTATTTTGTGTAAGATAAAAGAAGATATTTTGGGAAATGGCTCACTGTTTATTTTGTCCATAGGTTACAGTGGAAGTCAATGGTCATCAAAACAGTTTGGTTACCAGCATTCTTCAATATCTTTTGTGTTCAACAGGAAAAAAATACACAAATAAGTACTGCATTATATTAATTAACAACATGTATAGTTTTAGGATATGATGTTAATGTTAGTTGCATGTAATTATGCAATAATTACAGTCAATACTATAGTAAATACATGTAAAAAAGACAACTTTAAGGTGGTAACATTTTAGATTAGGGAACACACTATAAATATATATATAATTAATATATATATATTAGGGATGCACCGATACCGGTATCGGTATCGGGCCCGATACTGAGCTCCTGTACTCGTACTCGTACTCTTTAAAATGCCCCGATACCAAACGCCGATACCACATCATGTGACAAGTGCGTATGCAGGCAAAGAAACACCGACAACAAAACAACAGACAGCAGAATGGACTCATTAGAGATTAAGGATGTCTACGAAGTATGTGTATGCATGTAATATAATGTTAAACATTCAGTATTAAGCTTGTATAACTGGTGCGCGTCAGCTGATAGACAAAGCACGCAGATTGGATTGAGCGCGCGGCGGCCAAGATGTGCGGGCTTGTCGAGTTAATATCCCACCTTGACATCACTGGAGGGTTTGTAGTTCGGTGAGATATGTCACAACGATTTAAGTAAATCAATGCACACGTTATTTAACGGTATAGAGAGAGAGGGAGTGAGAGAGACAGCGCGAGACAGAGAAAGAGAGAGCGCGCGCTGTTGCGTGATCTTCATTGATGTTCGCATATTTAGCACACGCATCTTTTGGATTAAAAAAAAAAAGTAAATATAAAAAAAAAATTATAGGGGCATTCGCTTATAAACATCGTTTTTTTTCAACCTTAAGCATACACGACTGTCCGGCGAAAGTGAAACTATAGCAGCCTGTGTGAAATGCGATAGGCAGTACTGTACTTTCGCAAGTTTTACTTGCTTCACGAGTGTTTCTCCATTATTTGAGTCGCTTTGGATTATAGCCCAAATAGCAGCATATTTCAGATGAAAAAGCGTTACTTATATTTCTGAAAATATCAGAGTTAGGAGATTCATAATGAGTGGTTCGCGTGATTACAGTACTGATCCGCTGCAATGGAGCAGTTTCATGCTATTAAATTGAAGATGATGTACCATAGAGCAAGAAAAAAAAAACAGTGAAAGTAACAAAACACATTTTAATAGGCATAATTAAGTGTAAAAATAAAAATAACTAAGGGATATATAGTCAACCCAAAAATTATTCAGACAGCAGATATACACCATCTTTTGATAATTTTTGATATTTTTTTGTTTTTTGGTTTGTTTTTTTTTTTTGACTAGTGGGTGCAGGACACAGTTTATGATAATGTGTTCTAAATACATTTTGGTTTGACTGTATCTATTTGATAAATGAAGTTGACCAACTAATATTATACATATTCTTTTAGTTTCTGTACCCTATATTTTACAAATCTACTGGTAAATTTTAAAATATCGGTATCGGTACTCGGAATCGGCAAGTACCAAAAATAAAAGTATCAGTATCGGGCGAGTACTGGAAAAAGTGGTATCGGTGCATCCCTAATATATATATATATATATATATTTTATTAAGTGAAAACTCATTATAAAGAGTTTTCCCTCAATAAACTCTGAATCTGCTGCTTATTGATAGTAAGATAGTAAGATAGTTGTAAGTTATGTTTAGGTATTGGAAAGGTTTAAGAGATCTCAAATATGGTCATGCAGAATATATAACAAATAGATACGTACAAATTAGATATCAAGCTGAGCCTGAAAGTTTTGCATGTTTTTAGCATGATTAGCATGTTGTTAACATGTTTTAACATGATTAGCATGTTTCTGGTGTGTTTTTAGCATGATTACATGTTCTTAGCATCTTGTTAGCATGTGTTAACATGATTAGCATGATTATTTTTAACATGATTAGCGTGTTGCTAGCATGATTCTAGCATGTTTACCATGTTGCTAACATGTTTTTAGCATGATTGGCATATTGCTAGTCTGTTAGTAGTTATTAATTTAATTCATTTTAAAATTGAGAGATATCTAGGAGGGTTACTAAATCAATGAGGTTTTTGCACCAGGTTTAGTCCTAGTTCATGGTTTTAGAAGCAAGTATTGCTCGATTCATTTGAAGGACTGACTCTCTCAGCAGCGTACAGTAGAGCATCTGTTACTGAGATGATGAGTCATTCATTGAAGTTCACATCTGCAGTTTCCACCAGCGGAGGAGGAAACCACAGCACAGGCTCATAACTCAAATAAATGTAATTACATGACTGTGTGGAATACTGTTTCTGATCAGTTCAACTTCATCTGTTTAGATTCCACTTAACGCTTCCCTTAATGATTCAATTTTGAGGAAGCACCGATGACTGATTTTAACTACATTATACAATAAAACTATTGCATAGTTAATAGGTTTGAAAGAATTTAAAGAAATAGTGCAAGAAAATGTGCTTAAATGTACGCCATTAACAATGTAAATGAGTTTGTTTCTATATGGGAACAGATCTAGAAAAATGTAGCATTACATCACTTGCTTACCAGTGAATTCTCTGCAGTGAATGGGTGCCGTCAGAGGTCCAAACAGCTCAAAATCCACCAACATATTTATTTAGAAGTGTTTCAGACTTGTCAATGGTGCTTGATCTTGTCACATACCGTGCAGAGGAAGGGGCGAACGAAGACGAAAGTCAAAATTAAAGTCTTTATTCCAAAACAGGTAAATCCATAGAAGGAAGGTACAAACACGTATACATTGACGAGACCGGACACCAAACACTGAACAGAACTTAATTAAGGAACAGGTGATACAAGGAAAACTAATGATGACTAAACGAGGACAGGAAACAGGAACGACCAAATATGGGCACAAGAGGGAGAAACCAAACTAAACAGTCCACAGGGGTGTGACAGATCTCTGCATATTTCTCTCCTGATTCAGACGAGACAACTTTTTCACTGGAGAAAACAATGTGCACTGTAAAAAAAAAAAAGCTGTGGTTGCTGGGATTTTACCGTAAAAAAAATACGGTAGCAATATTTTTGTTTTATGGTTTTAACTTAGATTTTACATTTAAATACTGTAATTTCATGAACTGATATAATGTTAATGTACCAAACTATTGAAGTACTGAAATCTGTTTTGTACCTTTGTAATACACCGACAATCACCAAAAGCAGGTAGTGATGAGAAAGTCACATGATGAACCAAAGCCCATAACAAGCAGCTTTTAAATATTAACATATATAGAAGGTGCACAGTGTCATTCACACAAACACTAAACGCCATCATGGTAATACACATGAAAATGAAATAATGCAACAAACATTCATTTAACAGTATTAGGTGTAACATACAACCCTAATGTACAAAACTGATAAGAAAAACTAAGAAGAAACATAGTTATTTAAAAAACAACAACAAAAAAAACATCAAATTTGAAGTGTAACACAGGGGATTGTGTAAATGAACAACATAACTGTAAATTATACGTTCTTTTTCTGCTTCCAAAAATGGTATGCTACTGTAAAATTACATGCAATGTCCAATACAGTTTTCCACCGTATATAGTACACTCTTAAAAATAAAGGTGCTTTAAAAGGTTCTTCACAGCAATGCCATTTTTGGTTCTACAAAGAACCATTCAGTCAATCTCTTTTTTAAACTTTTTATAATCTGAAGAACCTTCTTTCTCCACAAAGAACCTTTTGTGAAACAGAAATGTTCTTCAGATGTTAAAGGTTCTTTATGGAACCATTTAGGCATCGTGAAGCACCATTATTTTTAAGAGTGTAGGGGAACCTACTATTATCAATGTAACAGTTTTTACCGTTAAATTCACTGTCATTTTTTACAGTTTTAGAGGACTTATGTTTTAGCTGAAAACAATGGTTTGGTGGTAAAAAATATCTCAGTGATGGATTTGTTTCTTACAAACATGCAGCTTTTCACTTAAGATTGGAGTGGTGTGGATTACTTGTGGATTATTGTGATGATTTTTGGGCTCTTATTCTGATGGCACCCATTCACTGCAGACATTCATAATGTTACAAAATATTACAGGAGTAAATTACATTTTCAAAAACATTTAAATAGAAAACAGTTCAAAATAAAATTGTACTATATTTCAGTTTTTACTCTATTTTTGATCAGGTTTGGTGAGCATAAGAGACTTTCAGTGGCAGATAAAGTACAAATACATTTCAGACTGACAGAAAAATGTTTTTACACACTTGGTCTGCCCATTCATTCCCTTTCTGTGTTTTCTTAGAGATCCTTTAAAACTAAATTGTTACAATTATCCACCTGTCCATCTGCTGTAGTGAAATGACAAGCGCTGTTCCTGACAAGCATGGTTGTTATTCACAGCACAACCATGTGCATTTGTACTGCTCCTGCTCCTATTCTGCTAAAAGGGTTAAATGGCATCTGGGCGTCAGAGCGCAATTAACCTAATGCACAGTTGTTCCATGTTTACGGTCATTTGCTGAGATGTGATCTCAAGAGCTTTAATAATGTTAGAGGGGTTTGTGTTTACTGCATTTGTGGGCTTTAGTTAATCTCTCTCCCACTACAACCCAAATAATTAGGTTGAAACATAATACCTGTTGTATACTATAACTTGGGGGTGGATACAGTTTTGTAAACACTGTGGTTTTCATTATCATAATTGGCAGACTGAAATGACTTGTGGCCTTATCGGACTGTCCAGTAAAACAATGAATTTATTATTTAAATGAGCACCTGAACATTGGTAATCCAGCTGTTAGCAAAAACAGATTTGACTTGAGGGTATTATTGGAGGAAATAAATCATGTTCTTCCTGGATTATGTGGGGTGCATATCAATAAAGCTGAGCAAATTTAAGGACTTTCTCAACAGCACTTGAAAGAGCTTCTGTTCTGTAAATTACAGGATAGATAGCACACTAACATACTATTCTTATATGGTTTCTACAGTATATAGTATGCATAAATGTCCATAGCATGATATTTATTTGGAATGCTGAATGAAATATTTTAGCCTGCAATGCAGTGCTTATCTATTTCCAGTGGGATAAAAAAGAAAGTACACTGAAAAAATGGTAACATTAAATCAAGTAAAAAAAGCTGTTTGAGGTAATAATTACAAGTCAGCACTTTTTACAGTGTTAGTTGCAATTTTTAGCCAGGGAGTCGACTGCTCTAATTGCATTTAAAGGTTATTCCAGGGCTTTGGGACAAGGATTCAGGAGTTACAAGAATAAAAAAAAAAAAATTAAAGAAGCAATCAAAGAGTAATAAATGTGCACACATTTGCCATGATCTGGGGTAGCAGCAAGTAGTTTGCATCCAGCATTATGTATTAATGAACAATAATTTATCTTGTTCCATGTATTATCAAAAAGACAATTAAATTAAATCTAATGAAATTAAGTAAGCATTATGCACATTAAGTCTAGACATGAAGGTTAATTGCATAGAAAATTGAATACAAAGATAAATAAATAAAAATAAAAACAGTCTACTTCTGTTATTATCATATGTTAACTAAAATTGTGCAGTAATAATTAGAAATGGTATATTAAATAATAATCTGCTTATAATTGGCAGACTGAAACGATTTGTGGCCTCACCGAAATGTCCAATGCCACAATGCATTTATTATTCAAATGAGCACCTGAACATTGGAAATCCAACTGCTAGCAAAAATCAGATTTGACCTGAGGGTATTATTGGACAAAATAAGTCATGTTCTTCCTGGATTATGTGAGGTGCATATCAGTAAAGCTGCTTGTAGAAATTCTTACAATTTCTAATATAATCTCAAATATTTTATCCTGCAATGCAATGTTTTTCTGTTTCCAGTGAAAGTACACTGAAAAAAAGGTAACTGGTTTTTATTTAAAGGGATAGTTCACCCAAAAATTAAGATTCTGTCATTAATTACTCACGCTCATGTCGTTTCAAACTTGGAAAACCTTCATTTATCCTCGCAACATAAATTAAAATGTTTTTGATTAAATCCCAGAGCTTTCTGTCTCTGCACAGACAGCAACGCAACTACCATGTTTAAGGCCCAGAAAGGTAGTAAGGGCATCAAGGGACATTAGTGGTTCAACCTGAATTTTATGCACCACGGTACTCTTGTGAATGTGCATCAAAGACTGACAGGGAAGAGAAGAAATTGTTGAATAAAATCATTATGTTTGCTTTCTTTACACACTAAGGGCCAGTTTTACTAAACAGGGAAAAATTAGCGCCAGAGCGCAATTCCAAAACAACGCAGATGGGAGAAGAAATTTCATGCGGGTGATTTATTAACAATGCGTAAATTAAAGAACACAGACGCAACATCTCATTTACATACCGACCAATGCAATATACTAAGTGCAATGCGAATTAGCTAGTTGCAAATATAGAATAAAAAAATAAAGAAGCCACAGTACATAGAAAAGAAATGGAAAAATGAAGGTGTGCTAGACGTTTTGATAGACCTGGTATTGCATGACTCCTAGTTAAAGGTTCTAAGATGTCTTTTATTTCCTGAAGCAAATGAAAAATAACATGGCTTGGCAAACGATATGTTAGAATAACGTGTTCTTCTGGCATTCCAATTAAATTAATACACGTGGAAAATGGAAAAAATTCTCTCCCTTCTACCACACGCTCTCTGTTCTCTGCACTGCCTCCTCCTAGAAACAATAATTGCAGCCATTTCAAAATAGTTTGGCATGCTTTTTTTGAGTGTTAAAGGGGTCATCGGATGCTAAATTCACTTTTTCATGTTGTTTGAACATTAATGTGTGTCAGCAGTGTATGTACAAATCTACACTATAATGATAAAAATCCATGCAGTGGTTTTTAATTAATCTGTAAAAATAATATCCCCTTTTTCAAATCGAGCCGTTCTCAGATTCCTGTCGGTGTGGCGTTACACCCACAGAGGCCGCTCCCACAATAGTTGATTGACATGAGCTCTTGCCTTAGACCAGCTGTAACAGTCCAGTAACTTTCCATGTTTTGATGCCGGAGCAGGGATGTAAGTTAGACAAGAATATCTCCGATTGAGCGATTGAGGTGTTGTGTTGCTGGATGTAAAATGAACATAGTGGTCGTCATTTACTCCCGACATCTGAGCCGCTGAAGATGCAGTAGATTACGTTTGTTTGTGAATGGAATGCGTCTCCTGATCTACATATATCCGTCTATGTTCGCGCAAATCATTCATGATCCAGCTTCACTTACAGCAGAAGTGAGTATAAGCGTTTTTTTATGAATCCTTGTGATCGCTTTCCTTATAACGTGGTAGTTTAGCGGCTAAACGCGGCTACATGCGGTTAATGTAAACAAGACCGTCTTTCCACAGAGAGAAGAGAGGGGCGGGGTGAGCAGAGCTCATTTGCATTTAAAGGAACAATCCCTCAGAATGGGATGATTTTTGCAGAGCTCATTTTGACAAGGTAAAAAGTGTTGTTTTACAAAACCATTGAGAATTTTTAATCAAAGTATATTAGAGATTTTTCATTAAGACCCTAAAGAATCATATCAACTTGTGGAAAATGGGCATCCGATGACCCCTTTAAATAATGGCGCAAATGGCAGTAATTTGAGAGTGCAAACATTAGTAAAACACGTTGCGTGATTCATTTGAATACTCTCCTCCCGTAAATTTTGTGTCTGAAAGGTAAACTCCTACAAATGCGTATTCAGCAAGGTCAGGCGCAAAAATAACTGTCTTCGCCTTTTTAGTGCTAATTCTTCACTGTGCGTCTTTAGTAAATCCTGACAGTACTATTGTAACGACAAAAGACGGTTTGTGCTGCCGCAGTCTCTTAGTAAAACTGGCCTAAAAATATTCTTGTATCTTCATAACATCGCGGCTGAACCACTGATGTCACATTGACTATTTTATCGATGTCCTTACTACTTTTCTGGGTTTTGTACATGTTAGTTGTGTTGCTGTCTATGCAGGGTCTTAAATTACAGTTTTTCTCAGTCGCTTTGGTGCATTTCTCAAATCAGAAATGAAATTCTCAAAACTACTTGTTCAACCTCCGTATCATCTAGTCACTTGTGCACATCATAATAGCAGTTTCTCATTCTTTTGAACAAGTTGCGATTGCTTTGGTACATTCATGCAATTGATTATGTTCATTTGTCTGCGTTTTCCTACATTATCAGTTGCTAGTGTCGTGTTGCTCAAACTGTATTATATAGGTCTCTGTGCTCTTACCCCTCAAAACATCTAGTCATTAGTTCATCGTATAAGTAATTAAATGCAAAATGGTTGATACAGTTGTCATAAACTGTCAAGTATATTTTCTACACATTTTCTATTAGTCTATTTGTAAATTTGCCATGCATTGTGCAGGTGAATCTTGACTTTCACTAATAAGGGAATGTAGATTAACCAAAAACAAACCAGTTCTCTGAAATTCCTCATAGAGTGCTGTGCGCAAAAGCAACGTTCTGCCTAAGGGGTGATTCCTGTGTTTGCCTTTCTAATTTTGTATTTTCGCTTTTGTGCATCTGCCATGTACAAACATCTGACAGATGAATCTAATAGAGTACACTGTTTGACTGACAACATGACTAAGCATTTTGACTATCTTGTTTGTGAACAATGACACAAGGACTTTTCATTCTGATGGCACTGATATGTTTATTGACATGCATACTTACTTTTGATCGATGAACTAAAGATTTTAAGTAAGTTACAGGCTTTTGCAGGTAATCCATTGTGTTGTGCGGTTTGTACAAATTGTTTTGAGAAATGCACATACTTCTTTGCAAATGTTAAGGATGATTTGAACAATTTTCTGTATTCTGAAAAAACTGTAATTAAACTTAATTTGTGTTCTGAGGATGATCAAAGGTCTTACGGAAATGACATCAGGGTGAGTAATTAATGACAGAATTTTCATTTTTTGGGTGAACATTCCCTTTAAGTCAAAAATATGTTTTTTTGAATCAACCTAAATCCACAATGTGTTCCAACAAATCTAAACTGTGTTAAATCAGTATGGGTTAAATCAAGTAGAAACAGCTATTTAAGGTAACAATTGCAGGTCAGCACTTTTTACAGTGTAATATTTGCTACAGTTTTGTTTGAAGTGTTTGTTGTTTCATCACTGTCTACTGTTTCACAGAATAGTCCATAGTGGCTCTGTTCTAAATGTTGTGTTGTTGTGTACTGCCTTCATAGGCTTCATACAAATTCAAATGGAACCTCATAAATGACTGATTTGAAACAGTCTACACCTTCATTAAAAAGCTGTGCTTCTTTGTATTAAATGTGCACTTGTAGTGTACTCCATGTAGGCAGCTCACTCAGATTTAAAACAGAGCCATGGAATCTACTAGAACGTTATTCTGCACCACATCTGTTTTCTAAACGACAGACGGCAATGCATTGCTTTGATTCATACAACCTCTGCGTAGCACTGCACAGAAAAGATTGACAGTCATATGATTTGAACAGCATCAAAAATAAATAGACAGGTAAATAAGTTACTCACAGAACAAAAGAAAAAAGAAAACCGTTGTCACATTCATCACAGTGGCAAGGCCTTGTGCTGAGGTGTCTGGCTAAGAAATCATTGCTGCAGCCTTTCCTCCAGGGCCATTAATTAGAAATGAACAGCGATTGAGTTTCTCCTGCACACAAACACTGGCCTTACACAGCCTGGAGACTAAATAAAACCTTCCCTTCTGCAGAGACAGCTCCGTTTCTCACTCACAGATGCATTTCAGCATTTATTTCCATAGAATGCAATACATGTGAAATTAACTGGTAGTATAAAATACAACTACAGGGGCGTATTGCTATAGTTCAACAATACATAACAATAATAATTGTAAAAAATTACATCACCAAACAGATTTGAAATATAATTATAAAGGTTGTCTTAGCATCATATCACACGTCTTCCATTGGTCACTGAAACAAACAGTCCCGCCCCAAACTCACGCCATTGGTTGAGCCAACGTTGTAACATCTGACCCAACTTTGCAATTCTGTTGGTGCTGCTAGTTATGCAGAAATTACACAACTCACCTTTAATCATTTTTATGCCAACTTAATCAAGCTTATTATAAAGGTGCATCTTGAGCCTTTGGCATAGTTTAGCTGAGGAGTCCACTGCGCTAATTGCATTTGAAGGTTATTCTATGCTTCGGGACAAGCATGCAGGAGTTACAAGAAAGAGAGAAAAAAAAACTGATTCAAAAGGAGCAATCAGAGTAATAGGTAATAATTGTGCTCACATTTGCCATGACTTCTGGGGGAGCAGTGACTAATTCACATCCAGCATTATGTATTAATGAACAATCATTTCTCTTGTTCCATGTATTATGTGATATACTATTTGAAATCACATAATCTGTATAAGAAAACAATTAAATTAAATATAATGAAATTAAATAACCATTATGCACATCGAGGCCTAGAAATGAATTGCACTGAAAGCTTAAATAATAAAAAAATATTATAATTAAGAAATGAAATAAATGCTGTTATTGCATCTTGATTGAAAAATCTTGCAGTACTCTAAAACTAGCTTTTTGATTTTTACCACCATTTTACATGATTTTACATATACTAAATTAATTATATTATATATATTATATTTAAAAAAAGAGTAGTGTTTGTCTCTAGCCCAAGATACTGTGCATTGTAATGATGGTGCATAAGAACAGGCTAACAACTTTTTATGCAACATGAATATCATGAATATCTCTTTTTTGTATTTTATATGTTTTGCATTTGGTAGTATGCTCTTGAAATTGGGAGTGGATGTGCTGGGACACCCTAGAGCTTTGACACAAATGAAACACTACCGCCATCAATCTCAGTGTACATATACATAATTTTAAGGTGAAGATCACAATGAAGACCCAAATGCTCCTGACTCGCTGTCTCGTCTGCTGAGGCGCAGTACGTATCAGCACTCATCCTGGATGAAGAAACGTATTTGTGCCTCTGGGTCTCTCATGAGGGTTGTCGTGCACGTCAGCCCCAATCACACTAAAATCTCCTAGACAGCTTCAGCACTAATATGATGCATTGTTTTTTTTTTTAATGTTAACCTGACTAGTAAAGAATGGTTGCGTCAGTATGTTTTGGTTGCGTCACCTTTGCCCAGTGGGATTTCAAAAAATAAACTCTCCCTACAGGTCTGAATGAATACTGTACATTTTTCCTTTTCCAAGCATTCTGTTAAATATTTTATTAGGAACACAGTTATTGGTGAAAACAATAACTGAGGGACAGACATATTAAAATGTGTAATTTTTATATTTGAAATATTTAAATGCTTTACTTTTTTCCCCATTTTTTTTTCATATGTGTGACCCTGGACCACAAAACCAGTCATAAGGGTACATTTTTTTTGAAATTGAGATTTATACATTATATGAGAACTGAATAAATAAGCTTTCTATTGATGTATGGTTTGTTAGGATATGACAGTATTTGGCCAAGATACAACTATTAATTGATATCTGGTATCTGAGGGTGCAAAAAAATCTAAATATTGAGAAAATCGCCTTTAAAGTTGTCCAAATGAAGTTCTTAATAATGCATATTTCTAATCAAAAATTAAGTTTTGATATATTTACAGTAGGAATTTTGCTAAATATATATTCATGGAACATGATCTTTACTTAATATCCTAATGATTTTTGGCATAAAAGAAAAATCAATAATTTTGACCCATACAATGTATTTTTGGCTATTGCTACAAATATACCCGTGCTACTTAAGTCTGGTTTTGTGATCCAGGGTCACATTTCAATGTGACCTTCCTATAACAAAAATAGAAAAGATAAAATCTGTGTTTGTCAGTTTTTAGTAGAAATAAACCTGTGAGACAAAAGTGCCATGCAGCTGAAGAAACACCCATACAGCCTGAATTTTGACCAACAGCTTCTAAAAATACATAAAATGAAGACAGACAGATAAAATGAAGATAGATATAAAGAACAACAGAATGATAGATAGAACAATAGAATGACAGATAGACAGAACAACAGATAGAACAATCGATAGACCGACAGACAGACACAGAGACAGACACACAAACAAACAGAATGAATGACAGACAGACAAAATGATAGACAGAATGAATGAATGACAGACAGACAGACAAACAGACAGAATGAACATACGAATGACAGACAGAGTGAATGAATAACAGATAAACATAGATAAAACGATACATGATAGATAGATAGATAGATAGATAGATAGACAGATAGATACAAATGACAGACAGACAGACAAAGAGAATGAACGAACAAATGAATGACGGACAGATAGACAGAACGAACAAATGACAAACAGACAGAATGAATGAATGAATCACAGACAGACAGATAAAATAATAGACAGACAGAATGAATGAATGAATGACAGAATGAACAATAGACAGACAGAATGAATGAATGAATGAATGACAGACAGAACAAACAAACAAATGACAGACACAGAGACAGACAGAACGAACAACAGACAGATAGATAGATATAGAGTGACAGACAGAATGAATAAATGAATGAATGACAGACAGACAGAACAAACTAATGACAGACAGATAGAAAGAATGAATGACAAACAGATAAATAGATAAATATAGATAAAATGACAAACAAACAGAATAAACGAACGAATGAATGACGGACAGACAGACATAAACGATAGACAAACAGACAGAATGAATGAATGAATGAATGAATGAACGAACGGATGAATGATAGACAGAACAAATAACAGAGAGACAAAAAACAGAAAAAAATGAATAAATGATGGACAGATAGTCAGAAAGAATAAACGATAGACAGACAGAATGAATGAATGAACGAATTAATGAATGACAGACAGAATGAATGACAGACAGACAGAACAAAATGATAGACAAACAGAACAAATGAATGAACAAACAAATAAACGACAGACAGACAAAGAGACAGAACAAATAAGAGGCAGGGAGACAAAAACAGAATAAACAAATGAATGAATGACAGACAGAATGAATGACAGGCAGAGAGACACAGAGACAGATAGAACAAACAACAGACAGAGAGACAAAAAACAGAATAAATGAACGAATGAATGATGGACAGACAGACAGAACAAACAATCAACAGACAGACAAACAGACAATGAATGAATGAATGAATGAATGACAGAAAGACAAACAGAACAAATGAATGAACGAACAAACAAATGACAGACAGACAGAGAGACAGAACAAACAACAAGACAGAGAGAGACAAAAAACAGAATAAACAAACGAATTAATGACAGACAGATAGACAGAACGAAGAAACGACAGACAGACAAACAGACAGAATGAATGAATGAATGAATGACCAACAAAATGACAGACAGAACAAACGAACAACAGACAGAAAGAATGAGTGACAGACAGATAAACAGACAGACAGACAGACAGACAGATAGATAGATAGATAGATAGATAGATAGATAGATCTGCAGTTCAGAAAAAAAAAGCTAAATCAGATGGGACAGGTGACAGAGATCTAGTGTTCGGTGTTTAGAGGATGGCTCTGCTGCTGGTGTCTGATGATTTAGTGAGGAAATGAGCTTTACCTGACGCCATGATGCACAAACCAACAACAGGCGGCCACTGAAAGAGTGATGAAGGGGCTGTGCTCATTTAAAAAGAAGAAGAAAGAGAATAAATCACCTTTTAAAAGCACATTTGATGCAGTCAGATGCAAATGATTCTCATCCAGCAATGGGCTCTTAATTATTATGCAAATGTTGGACGCACCAGGATGTAACATCACAGAGGGCATGACGGGACGCCTCAGCTTCTCAAGTCAGTTGGAGCCTATGTTGATAAATGGTGTATGATTTCATATTTTCACTTGCGCTATGGGGTAGTTAAACCAAAAAAATTGTATTATGCAATACAAACATTTAAAGCAAAATACAAGCAGCATGAATTTCAGTGCTGGAAAGGAAAGATGCTTGCTCTGCAATCAGTTTCAGAGATATGGTGTGGTCTATCAGTATAAATGATGTTTTAAAACAACTGAACACAAGCATCTCATTCATATCCGTTCTAATACATATGTATCTCCACTCAAAATCACTCTACAATCAATCAAAACAGACAGCAGGGTGACCTTCACTTTGTCAGCTGAATTTGAAAGCAGATGTGTCTAAGAAAAAATGGCAAGTGAATATGAAGACATACAGTGGTCTTGGAAAGAAAAGAGAACAAGATGGGAAACAGAAAAAAAACAATATGAGGGGGAGGTACGGGGGAGAAGAGGGGGCCTCAAGATACTGTGCATGTCTTTGGTGTTGAGCCTACACTGTAATTCCTCAAAGCCTCAAAGAGAATGAGAGTACAAGCATTTTGTTCTGACCTACATTCTCAGATAAGAACAGCAGCTTCAGTCCAAGAGAGAAACACACGCTCAGAAATTAGACAAAAATGATACTAAAATGTTATTACCACAATGGTCATTTTAAATGTTGCTATTTTTTCTACTGCATTTGTATATGTAATGCATTTGAAAATAGAATAAGAATAGAATAAAATATGACTTGTACTGTATATGCCATATTGTGTTTTGGTACCAAGTTTTGAAAACCATACTCTCTTCTTAAATGGATAGTTCACCAAAAAATCGTGCGGTCAGAAAGGTGCAAAGAAAAGTGCTCAGAGCAAACACAAAACTTTTCACATCATCATCAGTGTCAAGATGATATAAAACCCTTAATTACTGGACGATACCTCTGGTCCCTGTCGTACATTGTGTCAGTCAAATCACAGGAATTATTTCAGCTCCGGTAACTAATCACCCTTGAGTAAAGATGGTGGAAAAACATGTCATATTTCAAGTTCCATTAATAGACTCAAGTGCTGATCCTGAGCATCACATCAGGGACCAAACACAGCACTGATCCTACCTGCTTTGAGCTCCCTCTAGCACTGCATGTGTTATTCATAGAATATGACATATTCATAGGAGAGAAAAATCCTCAGATTGCCCATTGATTGACTCAGCACTCAGTGGACTGTTTCCCTTAGGTGATGTTGCATGCCTTCTGTTTCTGCTGTCATTTAAGAGACTGAATCCAGGCAGAAGGAAGGAAGTCATGGAAGGATCATGTCTTGATAAAACCATCACTGTATTGTAAGATACACTCTAATGGGAATTATCATTGAGAATAAGGGCATTATTATGGGCACTGTCCACAAGAAGTGACATTATGCACAAGTTGTTTTGGGTATCAAATTATGCTAATAGAGTGAGTTTTATTTTTTGGTCAAATCATTTCTTCAGCATATTTCTCTTTTTAATTGCTGTGCTCTAGTAAAACATTCTCTGCATCATATTAGATTTCTTTGATTTATTTAGAACATTTGGATGGCTACAGCAAATCTACAGTAGGCTTGCACTGAAAAATGTAACATATAAGCCAACCAGTATACATTAGACTGTGACCTAAATATGAAATTCTGCTTCAGTCTACATTCATACTTGATCCTGCAAACCTACCATTATAAGTCCATAGATTATGTCACAATATGTGGTCCAAAACCATGCGAAGACAAAGACAAGAAGACAAAGGAGATAAGTACAATAATCTTTAATAGATCCACAGGAGCAAGGATAATTCCATAAACAGGCAGGAGACACACGTAGGGATGTACATTCATAAATAACATCAACAATACCGGACAAGGGAGAACAGAACAGGCTAGAACAGGAACAGGAACATAACCAAACATGGGCACAAGAGGGAGAAACCACAACAAACAGTCCTGGGATGTGACAATTCGCCCCCCTCCTGAAAGGCACAACAAAGGGAGGGACAGAGGGGAACTTAGGAGGACGGACACCCAGGAGGAGGATGGCAAACAGAGTACAGGATGGAGACGACGGAGGGATGAGCCAAGGAGGACACAGGGTGAACCAGGGTGGACCCGATGGAGGGAGGAGCCAGGGCGGATCAGACGGAGGCAGGAGCCAAGGAAAAGACAGGAGGGACTTGGAGCAGGAGGAGCCAGCCGAGGACCAGGCCGCAGACATGATTGTGACCCACGGTGGAGCCGACAGAGGGAGGAGCCATGGTGAAGGAAGGGCTGATGACTCCAGGGGGCTGACCAATGGCAGTGGAGCAGGTGGTGGTGGAGCCCAAGGCGGAGACAGAGAGCCAATGAGCCAGGGTGACGCAGAGGATCCGGAGGGCCAAGGCGGAGCAGATGGCTCAGACAATCGAGGTGGAGGCGGGGATCTGGAAGGCGAGTCGGAGTGATGAAGGACCAAGGTGGAGCTGAAAAGAAGGAGGAGCCTGACAGAACCAGAGGGATGGAGGGACGAGGCGCAGCCGAAGGAGTGGAGTATCAAGGCAGCGGATGGTCAATGACTGACCAAGGCAGAGCCGGAGGGACAAGGGAGCCCAGCAGAGCTGGTGGACTGACAGGGCGGAACTCGGCAGGGCGGAACATGGCGGAACTCGGAGCCATGGTGGAGCCACTGGGTCGATGAGCAAAGGCGGAGAAAGGGGACCCTCCAGCCATGACACCGTTGGTGATTGGATGGTGGGCTGAGGGTGAGCAGAGGGGTTGCCAGACGACAGTGGTGAAAGAGGGGGAGGGTGAGCATTTGTGAGTCTCTGGGCTCTCAGGACTGCACTCAGGAACATTAGCCCTTCCTGGGCCGAACTTGGCAATGGAAGCCCTCTCTAGGTTGGACTCGGGGACACAAGCCCTCTTTGGGCTAGACTCGGGAACAGAAGCCCTCTCTGGGCTGGATGGGGGAACAGGAGCCCTCTCTGGGCTGAACTTTGGAACAGAGTCTCTCTCTGGGCTGGATTTGGAAACAGGAGCCCCCTCTGGGCTGGACGGGGGAACAGGAGCCCTCTCTGGGCTGGACATGGAAACAGGAGCCCCCTCTGGGCTAGATGGGGGAACAGGAGCCCTCTCTGGGCTTAATATGGAAACAGGAGCCCCCTCTGGGCTGGACGAGAAAACAGGAGTGACAGAGGTCTTAGACGAAGGAGGGAGGAGAGGGGGCAGGTCGGTATATATATATCCATACTGAAATTTATCAGATCCTGTTCAACATCCAACAGTCCCAGATCCAGTTTCAGCTCACCCTCAGCCATGGTACAGTGGGCGGAGTCTCCCTCCGCACTCTCTCTATACACAGCGTTCTCCCCTGTGGCGAGCTCTGTTGGCGGTTCTCGCACCTGGATTGACGTCACCTGAGGCTCTGGCTTCGGGGCGATCCTCCGCACTTTCGCTCCTGTAGGCGATGGCTCGATGGTCGTGGCGGGCACTGGCTCTCTGTCAGCGGTGGGCTCAGGCATGTACGCCGTGCTGTGGGGTGATGGTAGGCTGGGCTTTGGGTCTGGAGTCGTTCTGGATCGGGCTCGAATGCTCTCCAGACACCGGATGATTGCATCCCTCCATTACAGTCCAGTGGTGTCTGGGAGGTTGACGGGGCGATGGTAATTAGCCCCGATCCAGAACGGGTAGTTGCATCGTCAAAAGCTGTTAAAACAGCGAACTGGCTGAACTCCACAGCATACTCCAAGAATGGTAGGTTTTTACGGGCTAGGGCGGTGAAGCGTGCAACAATATCCATAGTGAAAAAAAACCAAACACTTTCAAAAAAAACAAAAACAAAATGTGTGGAAAAGGTGCCACTTTACTTTTTTGTTTTGGTCCAGTATTCTGTCGGTATGCCATAAAAATTATTTGCATTCCGATTCTGACAACAAAAGGCATATATATATATATATATATATATGAAGAGTTCAGATGCAAAACCAACTAAATCCATCTGACGTCTTTCTTTAAAAAATGCATTTTTATCAGGCTCAGATGTATAGGTTTCTATGTAAGTGCCGGTACTTCTGATTGGGCTGAGGCTGGGATTTTAGCGAGTTTGAAGAAAAAGTATTTGATGGACGTACAATATGTGTCAGGAGCATTCACTCAGTATCATTATCTCATTTTTGACCAAGATGGCTTTTAGCTGGTTTTGCATCTGAACTCTTCTGAACTCTTCATATATAAATATATATATATAATATATATATATTTTTTTCTGTTATTCCATGGATATTACCCATTGACCTCCACTTGTTACCAGTGTTTTTTTGCAACCACTATGAATGTGCAGCTGCAAGTGACGTCACTGTGATGTCTACTGCAAATTGGGCTATACGTGACATATATAGATTTGGCTTTTGTGCATATATCTACTTTTTGGCAATCTAACCAGAACACCATCGTCTCTTAGGATTTCAAGGATAGAAGCATTTAGAACATTTTCTCAACAAGTTTCTTGAAATTCCTGTGTCTTCCTTATCTGAGGGTTGATATCTTTCAAAAATATTTAAATGACCACAGTTTCTTAACCACAAGTTGTCAAAAATGTTGAATAATTAAGTGCATATTTATGTTTTTAAAAGGATGCTTGCTGCATTTATTTAATTAAAAATACAGTAAAACAGTAATATTGTAAAATATTTAATTTATTTTATATTATAAAATACATTTATTTCATGCTAAGTACAAATACATTTACATATGTGACCCTGGACCACAAAACCAGTCATAAGTATCATGGGTATATTTGCAGCAATAGCCAAAAATACTTTGTATGGGTCAAAATGATAAATTTTTCTTTCATGCCAAAAATCATTAGGATATTAAATAAAGATGTTCCATGAAGATATTTTGTAAATTTCCTACCGTAAATATATCAAAACGTAATTTTTGATTAGTAATATGCATTGCTAAGAACTTGCTAAGGTCATTTTCTCAAAATTTTGATTTTAATATATTTTAAAATATGATTTATTCCAGCATCATTACTCCAGTATCATTATCATTATCAGTTATGCTATCCTTCAGAAATCCTTCTCATTTTTAATTCTATTGCCTACAAACGCAAGAGACAGAGAACACAGGAGAACGACAGAACATAAGAGACAAATATTCTGTAATGTGAGAACATAAGCCTTGAGAAATGTCTTTTTCAGGTTTTGTACACTGCAGAGCAGTGGCTGCCCCAGATGCTGTTTTCCAGCTTAAGCCCAGGTGTATAAAAGTCATCTCAGTTTAATAGATTATCAGTGTGGATGTCTAGATTTTGAGTAGATGCCTCTCAGACTCCAGCGTCCTGGGATTTGTTGTAAAACATTCATCCAGCATCACTTCTCAGTGAACTGTTGCTAGGTTACCTTCTAGCAGTGGAGCAGCCTGTCCTTGTTTCAACGGTTGAGAAATGTGCATCTGCATTTTTGTTCTAAAAGGGTTAAAGTTCATTGCGCAGATGTGACAATCCTGAAGAGCCACGATGAGGTAATGGTTTTCTTTTAACACACACCCAGAGCATAAACCAGTATTCGAAATTAAATTTAATTTGATTTTATAAAAAACAACTTATTAACTATTTAAGGATTTGCAATCGTGTATTAACAAGATTATCATAAAACAGCTGTAGTGAGTCACATGGTGTGCTGTAACATCCAGCCTGGAAAAGGCCAAACATCCATCACTCAAACAGGAAATACTACAGCAGGAAGTGAGTATGACATGAGACCTTTCATGCTCGAATTTCTTTCCTCTATTGTACAAAGATCTAGTCAGAGATTTCTCTTTCCTGACGTGCTCAGACTGCATCTAGTCTCAGTTCAGAAATTTCAAATGCAAGTTGGCAACACGTATCAAGTGCTGAGTATGATGATTGTCACAATCCATTTGATTCATTCTGTAAAAAGTCCTGCAGGGACAATATGTCACAGCTGCTTTCTGCTGGAAGAGGCTTTTTCCCCTCTAAATTGAGTCGAAATCAAGACCAAATTTGTTTTGCTAGCAGTTTTATTTAAAAGCATATTCATAAGCAAAAAAACATCTCTGTTATGCCTTCCTACATTATAACAGTAAACCAATACAGACAGTATTTACAGCCACAAGCGTCTTTTTTTTTTCATTATTTGATCTGTCTGCCAAGATGTACTCATACGTAGTGTCTATCACCTTTCAGGCTCGCTCGACACAAACTGAAGATGTCACAGTCCAGAGTCCTTCAGAATCTTCCTCTATAGCTCTGAAAAGACAAACTATTTTGAAAAAGCTGACGAAGTCAAGCACCTCCACTTTAGTTACTTCCTGTACACTAAGCAAAGATCTAACAACAGCAGAAAAGTATTTCTTGAGTGAGCTCATCACTTCTTTACTTCAGACTGACAAATCACACCGTGATGGTCCTAGAAAAAGGAGATTAACAACATGAATAAGGCTATAATAGTGCCCGCTAAAATGGCTAATAATGGTGCCCGTGAGTTTGAATTTCCAAAATGTAGTTTAAATGCAGCTTCAAAGGTCTCTAAATGATCCTAGCTGAGGAAGAAGCGTCTCATCTAGCAAAACGATCAGTTATTTAAAAAAAAAAGTATTTTATATAGTTTATATACTTTTTAACCTCAAATGCTCGTCTTGTCTAGCTCTGCGATGTGCATGCGTAGTCTGTGTAATCTGGGTCAATACAGTTAGTGTAGGTCAAAAAATTCCCATCTCATTTTCTCCTCCAACTTCAAAATAGTCCTACATCGCTGCAGAAGTACCGACCCAGTGTTTACAAAGTGAACATCCAAAGAAGATCAAACACCCTTTACAAATAAAATGTAAAACAGCGAAGTAGGACGATTTTGAAGTTGGAGGAGAAAATGAGATGAGTTTTTCAACCTACCCTAACTGTATTGACCCGGATTACACAGCGTACAAATGCACATCGCAGAGCTAGACAAGGCGGGCATTTGAGGTTAAAAAGCATATACATTTTTTATTTATTTATTTATTTATTTTAGAAAATATATGGAGATAATTTCTGAAATGTTTTCCTCAAGAAACATAATTTCTTTATGACTGAAGAAAGAAAGACATTAACATCTTGGATAACAAGGGTAAAGTAAATTGTCCGTAAATTTTTGTTCTGGAAGTGAATTGGTAATCACATATTTGTAATGATGAAGCTGCCATTTAGTACATTTAAAATAAAGGTGCATCTCAAAAAGTTATTATTGTGATGAGAATATTGTGAAAAAGTCCATTTTTTGTTTGTAACTTATTTCAAAAACTGAAACTTTCATATATTCTAGATTAATTACAAGTAAAGTAAAACATTTCAAAAGCTTTTTTTAGAGCTTACAGCTCATGAAAGTCAAAAATCCAGTATCTCAAAATATTAGAATATTTACATTTCAGTGTCATTAAATGAACATCCCTACAGTATAAAATCTGGGTATCTCTTGTTCTTTGAAACCACAATAATGGGGAAGACTGCTGACTCTGCAAAGGTCCAATCATTGAGACCCTCCACAAAAAGGGTAAATCACAGAAGGTCATTACTGAAAGGGGTGGCTGTTTACAAAGTGCTGTATCAAAGCATATTAAATGTAAAGTTGACTGGAAGGAAGAAATTGGGTAGAAAAAGTGCACAAGCAACCGGGATGACCACAAACTTGAGAAAACTGTCAAGCAAAACTGATTCAAACACTTGGGAGAGCTTCACAAGGACTGGAATGAAGCTGGAGTCAGCGCATCAAGAGTCACCATGCTAAGACGTCTTCAGGAAAAGGACTACCAAGCCAGAAACAGAAACAACGTCAGAAGCATCTTAACTGGGTTAAGGAGAAGAAGAACTGGACTGCTGCTCAGTGCTCCAAAGTCCTCTTTTCAGATAAAAGTTAATTTTGCATTTCATGTTGAAATCATGATCCCAGAGTCTGGAGGAAGATTGGAGAGGCACAGAATCCAAGCTGCTTGAAGACCTGTGTGAAGTTTCTGAAGTAAGTAATGATTTGTGGTGTCGTGAAGTCTGCTGGTGTTGGTCCACTGTGTTTTATCAAGTGCAAAGTCAATGCAGCCGTCTATACCAGGAGATTTTGGAGCAATTTATGCTTTCTTTTGCTGACAAGCTTTGTGTAGATGCTGATTTTCTTTACCAGCAGAACTTTAGCACCTGCCCACAGTGCAAAAACCACTTCCATGATATTACTGTGCTTGATTGGCCAGCCAATCTATGGGACATTTTCAAGAGAAAGATGAGAAACCGTTGATTCAACAATATACAGACGAGCTGAAGGCTCAATAGTGCCTCAGCAGTGCCACAGGCTGATCACTTACATGCCACACTTTGCTAAAGCTGTATTTTGTGCTAGGAGCAAGGCATTTGATGTAATATATGCTGCCAACCAAGTACTGAGTGCATAACTGAACATACCTTAAAGAACTTTAACTTTTTTGTTTTGCAAATCCGTTTTTTGATTGATCTTAGGAAATAAAATCAATGAGATACTGGATTTTTTTACTTTCATTAGCTGTAAGCTCTAATCATCCAAATTAAAACAAAAACTTTACATGTAATGAATCTAGAATATATGAAAGTTCCAGTTTTTGAAAGAAGTTACAAACAAAAAATAAACTTTTTAAGGATATTCAAATTTTTTGAGATGCACCTGTATATTAAATGTAATATCAAAAAGGTGAACGCACTACATTTAAGGCCAGATTTGTAATTAAAGCAATGATCTGAAATGTACTTTTCACGAAACATGTACACTTGAAGGGACTGTTCAAAAATGCAAATAAAAATAAAAGTTGTCACCAGTTCTCACCCTCAAGTTGTTCCAAACATGTATGAGTTTTCTTTCTTCTGCTGAACACAAAACAAGATATTTTAAAGAATGCTGGTAACAAAATATTTGAATATAGCCATCGACTTTCATGGTAATTTTTTAACTATGGAACCCATACTATGGAAGTCAGGGGCTGCTGGTTGCTGGCTGCTTAGTTTACCAACATTTTTCAAAATATCTTCTTTTGAAAGAAACTCATACAGGAGTAAATGATGACAGAATTTGAATTTATGGGTTAACTATCCCTTTAAATGGTGTTTTGTTTAATTATTATATTATATTGTCTGCAAAGTAAGTAATTTGAATGTACATACAATACAATGAAGCATGTTTCTCTTTCACAAAGGACATATTTTTGTGCAAAAGTTTACTTATTTATTTTTCTCTCTTATTTTCTCCCTAAGAAGATTGTTAATTGTCAGTTTGGGATAAAAGACTGTCCCAAATAATGTGTTGAGTGCCATAATTGGTTATGCTTTATTGTGATTGTCCTGTTTAGAAATCCTAACTACGGAACTACAGACGTTCATTAGAGTATTAATACACTAGGTTAGGTTTAGGTTAGCTTTAAAATGCAAAAACATTTTCATGTTAGTTTGGAGGTTATACTGCATATCTTGTGTTTTTAGGGGGATTTTAAGTTTGAATGAGTGCTGAGTGTTTGTTTAAGTGTTTGTTTGGTAAGACATTGTTTGGCCATTGCTGTGCCTGGTGGCAGATACATTGTGTTTCAGCACACTTCAAAAAGGCTGCAAAATAGCTTAAAATAACTGAAAATAAGACAAAACAAGCTTTAAAATAAGCTAAATGTCAAAATCAAGGCACAAAATATTTACTACTTTCCAACTGTCATTTTAATTTAATGTATTATCCCAAAATTTTAGTAAAAAAAAAGTCTACATACATGTATTATAGGAATTTCAAGATGACCCAGTGGGGGAAGAACATGCTGTTCCATTCCGAATTAGAGTCTCACATAATACCCTTTTAAAAGGTTCATTTTACTGAATATTGCTCAGAATGAGTGCAATTAAAATTGTTAATGATCACAATCATACAATTCACTTTCTTGTGCTGGACAGACCAAAATTCAGTATTAAGGGGAGACACTGCAGGCAAAAAGAGTTTTTTCATGCACCTGTCAAGTTTGAGATTTTGGGCTTTTTGGCTTTTCATAAAGTGTTTTTTTTCAGACTAGTGGAAAGAAAACATCCAAAAAACACAGTTAAGTGTTTCTTTAATAGCACTTTATCTATTTGTGTCAATAGATTTCAATTACAATACATATTTTTAAAGGCCACTTTCTCAAAATGAGTTTTTTCCTTCTACACAGAGCCATAAATCTCCACTCCATTAGTACTTACACAAACCAGACTTTTTTATTCCTGCCTGTATCCTGAAGGTAACAGAGGGATTTGTTCATAAATAATTTGCTCGGTTTTATACAACATTTTATTCCCCAAAAATTGTGAAAAATGTATTTTCTGTCTGTTCTGAGTATTTTCTGAATTATGGAATGACAAAATGAGATTTTGAAGAATTTTAAAACTGACTTCATCTAGTGTTTGATTTGTGTACTAGAAATTAAATAATGCCTCATTTACATATTTAAACCGAACATTTTAGAAAACTTGTAGTATATAAAATGCTTGCGATTATCAATGTAATCAATCAACTGTGTAAGAAAGACGATAACTATTAGTTCATTTTTTTCCCTACTCACCTGCAGTGTCTCACCTTAAGGGTCTCATTGCTTACAGAGATGTTTTACATGGACAACCATGCCCTTCATTGCTTCATGACCTTGAGATGTAACACATTTGTATTGCATATGACCTCCGTGCTCTCAGCCTTATCTCCTGTCACTGGCCTCTGTACGTCTCTGTGCAGGACAGAGAAGTGCTTGACCAGCCCACATCAGGTGGCACTCATAATAACCCTGCTGAAGGTAGTTCACCCTTCTGAACATGCACACACTCTCACCAAAAATATTCTCACATCTTGTTCTGGATAGCAGATGGGCCGTAGAGCACAGACAATCGTTTTCGTGTTGCACACCAGGTTGAATCCATTAGCTGACAGATTAATCTAGAGGTCACTCTGGCCAGCAAGAGGAACATCACCCAACATCATGCTGATTAATGATGCAGTATATCTCTAAGAATACCTTAGTGATACATCATACTGCAGGAATCAATACCGTTTCCAATTTCCTCAGAGCAACATGCGTTTCTAACAGGTTTATTGACATGCAAAGGACAAATGACTTCCCCCAAAAGGCGGAGGAAAAAACTAGAAAAGTTTGAAAGCTGTCCTGACAAAGCCTTCATTGGAATTTGACTTCCAAGGAGGCTGAAAAATGGCTTCAAATAATGTAAAATAAGACTAAACAAGCTTAAAAATAAGCTAAAGCTCAAAATTAGGGCACAAATTATTTATTATTTTAAATGTGTTGTAATTTTTTAATTCTCATTTTATTATTTTTAGCTTTTTGTTTAGCGTGTAATACAGTATATTGGCGTTTGTGCATGTAAACAATCTATAAAGTCCA
Source organism: Labeo catla (assembly GCA_012976165.1). NCBI lineage: Eukaryota > Metazoa > Chordata > Actinopteri > Cypriniformes > Cyprinidae > Labeo > Labeo catla. The sequence goes on from VONZ01000863.1 coordinate 115,502, forward strand.
TTTAAAAGGGGGGTTCATCCGTCTAGTAGAGAAACATTAGCCTGAAACACCTGTTCTGTATGGAAGCCCATTTCTGCCACTGAATAAAACAAAAAAAAAAGGTTATTGTGACTTTTTATCTCACAGTTCACAGTTTTTCTCCCCATTGCAAATTTATTTTTCTCAGAATTTTGAGATATAAACTCGCAATTGCAAGTTATAAAGTCAGAATTGTGAGATATAAATGCAATTCGGACCCTTTTTTCTCAGAATTGCATGATATAAACTCACAATTGCAAGAAATAAAGTCAGAATAGGGAGATAAAAACATTGTATTTGAGTTTGTATCCTGCAATTCTGACTTTTTCTCCGAATGTGAGATATAAACTCACAATTGCGAGTCGTGAAGTCCAGTTTTGAGAGAATTTAGAATTGCGACTATTTCTCTGAATTGCGAGTTTGTCTTGAAATTCTGACTTATAATTGAGTTGCAAGTTTATATCATGCAATTCTGAGAAAAAAGTCAGAATTGGAAGATGTAAACTTTCAACTGGGAGAAAAAAGTCAGAATTGTGAGATAAAACGTCGCAATAACCTTTTTTATTTTTTAAATCAGTGGTGGAAATGGGCTTCCATAGTTTTGAACTCCTGAAACAAACTCCAAACAAATTTTGATTTGGCCTGATTTTGTTTGAAATAATGTCACACCAGTTCATTTTAGTATAAAAGGGCTCTTAGTAGTTGACCAATCAGAGCAGACTAGGCTTTTCGGAAAAGCAGGCACTAAAACAGAGCATTTCAGGTAGTAGGTGAAAAGAGGTGCTATTCCATTGTACAGTATGAGAAAAATAGTGTTTTGTGAATTTTAAATAATGTAAACGTACTCCAAAAATAAAATGATTAACTTGTAAATGTGCATAATATGGGCACATTAACACGACTTGAAATATCATGCATCACTCTTAAAGGAGAAGTCCACTTCCAGAACAAAAAAATCGACAGATAATGTATTCACCCCCTTGTCATCCAAGATGTTCATGTCTTTCTTTCTTCAGTCGTAAAGAAATTATGTTTTTTGAGGAAAACATTTCAGGATTTTTCTCCATATAATGGACTGATATGGTGTCCAAAGTTTAAACTTCCAAAATGCAGTTTAAATGCGGCTTCAAACGATCTCAAATGTGGTTGTTAACGATCCCAGCCAAGGAAGAAGGATCATATCCATCTAACGATTGGTTATTTTCATAAAAATAATACAATTTATATACTTTTTTAATGTCAAACGCTCATCTTGTCTAACTCTGCCTGTTTTTTTCCGGTTCATGACAGTTAGGGTTTGCCGAAAAACTCCCATCTCATGTTCTCCCTCAACTTCAAAATCACCCTATATCGCCGTTTTACCTTTTTTGTTGAGGGTGTTTGATCTTCATGTTCACTTTGCAAAGGCTGTGTCGGTACTTCTGCAGTGATGCAGGATGATTTTGAAATGATTTTTGAAGTTGAGGGAGAAAATATGATTGGAGTTTTTCGACATACCCTAACTGTCTTGAGAGTGAGACAAGGCGAGTGTTTGAGATTAAAAAGTATTAAATTGTATTTTTTAAATGAAAATTACCGATCGTTTCGCTAGATAAGACCCTTCTTCCTTGACTGGGATCGTTTACAACTGCATTTGGGATCATTTGAAGCCGCATTTAAACTGCATTTTGGAAGTTCAAACTTGGGGCACCATATCAGTCCATTATATGGAGAAAAATCCTGAAATGTTTTCCTCAAAAAACATAATTTCTTTACAGCTGAAGAAAGAAAGACATGAACATCTTGGATGACAAGGTGGGACTTCTCCTTTAAAAATAAAGGTGCTTCATGATGCCATAGAAGAACCTTTTTTGTCTAAATGGCTCCATAAAGAACCTTTAACATCTGAAGAACATTTCTGTTTCACAAAAGGTTCTTTGTGGCGAAAGAAGGTTCTTCAGATTATAAAAAGGTTAAGAAAGAGATGGTACTTGAAAGAACCTTTGACTGAATGGATTTGTCATTACAGCAGACATGTTATCTACATATAGTGTGTACTTACAGTGGGGAACTGTTGCTTTTAGAGGGGCTTTTTGATGCAGTCAAAAAGGCTGAGAGTCACTGTGATAGACCGTCAGTTGCAAGGGTTTCCATAAGTTGCTAGATGGTTACTAGGGCCGTGTTAAGGCACTGCTGTCCGTTCCACCTCTTTGCCACAAGTAGGTATTTGCAAGTATGTTGCCAGGTTGTTCTGAGTCGTTGTTAAGGCATTGCTAAGTGGTTATACAGGCAGACAGACGGATATAAAAAGACACTCCAGTCAGAACAAAGAGTATATACGTGGCTGGTGTGAAATCAAAGTGTTTGCTAGATTTAGTAAGACTTTGAAGCTGTCATCCTTCAAGTACACTTCTGCAGCAGAGCTTTCAAGCAACACATCTGACATGACAACAGTAATAAAGCTATTTATAAAATGGATACTGTATTTGCATATGATTTGAATGACCTTTGGGGATCTATGCGTTTTGATCACCAACATGAAAATAAATCATTTGTTTTTGGGCTAATAAAAGCGAATAGCCTAGCTATACCTTTGCTATACCATTTATTCAGCAATGGAAAACAAAGTACTTGCACCACCTGAAACTATATTACTATAAAAGGAGTTGTTTTTTAAAATTAAAGGATGACATAACAACAACCAAATGTTGACCAGCCTCAGTATAAACAGAAAATTACTGCAATAAATTCTCTGAAATATAGGTAGATGTCAACTGTTATATTAACACGGGACAACAACAGACCGAGAGTGATTTCAGGGTTTGTCATTTGAAGCAGATTTACACTCTGAGCAAAAATAGCCTTCAATTCTTGAAGTGCTGCAGCAGTTCTTCAGGCAAGATTGAGATATGTGAAGGATGTGACATGGCTGGAACAAGCCTTTTCATGTTCTCTGAACAAGGGTAAGCACTCGATACGAGGACCATCCTTGAAGTTTGGTGAGCCGAGGAGGGTCCAGAAGCTAAAGTGAGGAGAAAAGATGCCCTATTTCTCCTCTTGTGAACTTTTGAAAAGGTATCTTAAGTGTTTTTGGTGATTGCAGGATGAATTCTGAAGTGAGTAGTGGCTTCTTGTCCGTTTGGATCCAATATAGGGTCTAAAACTAGGGCTTCAATAAAAAACGTGAGCTATTTCTGAGCAACACGGTGCACTTTTATTACACTGACGACACAGCGCCATCTGCTGGTTATGATTACAAACTTAGACCGCTTCTTCAGACGCGAATCAGATGCACAATGGAGCCGTAAATCTGACTCATTAAAAAGTGATTTTCATTGAGATTAACCATTACGTCTGAAAATCAACACATTTTGTCACTAAAAACTAAAACATATATGTGACCCTGGACCACAAAAGTCTTAAGTAGCACGGGCATATTTGTAGCAACAGCTAACAATACATTGTATGGCTCAATATTTTTATTTTATGCCAGAAATCATTAGGATATTAAGTAAAGATCATATTCCATGAAGATATTTTGTAAATGTACAAAATATACAGTAAATATATCAAAACATAATTTTTGATTAGTAATATGCATTGCTAACTTAATTTGGACAACTTGAGGCGAATATCTCTGCCAAATATTGTCCTATCATAACAAACCATACATCAATACAAAGCTTTATTTAGGCTATTCAGGTTTAAGATTATGTAAAAAAAAGACCCTTATGACTGGTTTTGTGGTCCAGGGTCACAAATGAAAAACCAGATATAATGTCTAAAAAGTGAGTTAATCAAGATTGTAGAAAGCAATATCACACATTACTACAATCATACTAATAATCACATCAACATCATAAGTTTGCTGTTATTTTTATTTCCAGCTACCATCTGTTTATTTTTGTTCCACATCTCCAAGCAAGACATAGTATGGTGCTAATAATGTTTAATTTTCCTGAATGAATCATTTGGTTTTGATTGAATCTTTAGAATGAATGATTCAGTGACTCATATGACTCACTTGTCACCACCTACTGTCTGTCTGACAGCTTTTTTTTAATGAATACTTGAATAATGAATAATGACTTCTCCTTAGACTCACTTGTCACCATAATTATAACTTTTCTATTTACAAAAGCTTTTTTCTTATTTAGTGACAGTGGGTTTCCATAATCAAATAACCTGTTGAACTGAATGCTTCTGACAATGACAGTGTTATGTGTGATGTAGTACATCTGTGTATGTGTTTATTAAGTAGGCTACCATAATACAATCTGATCCTATTCCTTTTTTTACCTCACAACTTTTGTCATAATTTTGACTTTCTCTCTTTATTGGCTTTTTATTTATTTATTTCAATTTTTTAACTCATAATTATGACTTAGTATCTCATAACTTTGATGACTTTTTATGTAGTAGTAGTAGCAGTAGTAGTTTTTATTATCCCCTAGAGAAATTCTGTTTCAGTGGGTTTCAACAGTAGGGTTTCACATAGAAAACAATACAACGTAGAAAAAAAACTTAAATCAGTCCCTTAAACGTATTCTTGAGACCCACTCAGTAAAAAGAAAAAAAAAATCTTTCATTTAGGCATTTCAGTGCATGTGCCTGTGGATGTTTTAAAGAAACACTGGCATGTGTGACGGATGTTAATAAGAGTGTGTACTCACGATCTAAGTTAATGTATTTCACTAATAACCCTTCCTTTCTATTTTCATACATAAATTTTATATTAGTATGTTTACCAAAACATTCTAATTTTGTTTTGTATCTTATTTTTGTCCTTTTTGGAAAATAGTTTTATATTTATGTCACGGCATGACGTAATTTCTGTTCAGCCCGCGCTGCGTCCTCAGAACGCGTTGAGCACGCTGAGGAGAGGTAAGCGGTTAGCGGTGCTCCTTCAATATGAGTTGTAAAAGTCACTGGAAGTTTTATTAAGTGCTTAATATGCAGAAATATTATTGTTAAGAGTATTATAAATGTGCTAGAAAGTGTTCTATTAGTGGATGGATGGGATTTAATAGTTTTATTACCGAGTACAGTTGTTCGAGAATATGTATGTGCGTCAGCAGAACGTGGTGATTTTAATTAATTGATTAACTCATGTTTAATCTGTCCAGGTGGAAAAAATCACAGAACGAAATCATTTCTTATTGTTGTACTCTCTCTCTCTACTCCATCCAGGTATAGTTTATTGTTCATTCGATTTACTATTCATGTTGTATCAATTTGTTTTCTATTCTAATTCATGATTGATCTAAACCGAGATGCAGAAGATCTATATGTTGGATAAATGGTTGTAACAATTCATTTTGCACTGTTGTTTGTAGCATGGTTTCATGTATTTTATTTTTGATATGTTATTATTATAATGCTTGCGCAGAACGCGTTGAGCACGCTGAGGAGAGGTGGAAAAAATCACAGAACGAAATCATTTCTTATTGTTGTACTCTCTCTCTCTACTCCATCCAGCATCTGCATGTTCCATATTAATAAACCCTCCATCAGCAACAGTTCCCATGGTCCGTCTCTTCATTCATAACACAACGCAGACCGTAACAGTGGGAGAGGAAAACCGGTTACAGTGGTGCCGTGACCCGGATGAAGATCAGCTCGCCTTGGATCTTCGTCCATGGATCAATGCCGTTTGGTCACCGGTGGATGCTGCATTTCAGTCAAGGTTTTGATGAACAGTAACACAAAGTAGTGCATTTTCAAAGAACTGGACACTTTACTACATAATTAGCACTACTATTATTATTTTTCAACCTTGAGTTTCCCCTAATAACTTTGCTTTGCTGGTGCTTAAAGGGTTTTACTCAATATTTGATGATTTGATTGTTAATGAGGAGTGATGGCATATGGTTTCAATGCAGATAACTTTAACGTTGAAGGGGACATGTCAGATTCAAGCTTTGGGAGAGGGAGACTCCTCAGTGACCGTTCATTTACACCTTTTGCAGGGAGAGGTAATGTAGAACAGACACCTGAATTCTGTTCAACTCGAGTAACTGAACAAACACCTAGTCAGTTAAGGAGTAATCCGTTATCAGTCAGCCCAGACTTAAGTGATGCAGCATGGTATAACCTTATAACACATATTGCTCATGAAGTTGGACAGACTATACTTTCTGCTCAAAGCGGGGGAAGGTGTGGGGAAAGAGAAACCAGCAATGCGCGAACTCGAAGTTTAGGTGCTGGTCAGTCATTCTCAGAGGCACCCTCACTTAATTTGACAGGAGTTAAACTGGTTATGCAGTCTGAAGTAAGAGAGCCCCCTGTTTTCCGAGGAGATGGAACCGATAAGTTCAGTGTGCATGAGTGGGAGGATTTAGTGGACACTTACTTACGGAAAAGGGACATACCAATGTCTGAGCATCATCATGAAATCCTTTCAAGGCTGATGGGAAAAGCCAAAGACATTGTAAGAATAACCCTTCGCAGTAACACTTCCCTAAGACCCTCTGAGAACCCCAGAGTGATATTTGATATCCTGAAACAACATTTCAGCGAGGTCAGATTTTCCTCAATGCCTTTAGCCGACTTCTACGGTACAATACCTGCTGTGGGAGAAAATCCGGTCGAGTACTGGGTCCGGTTGAATAAGGCCGTAGATGTTGCAGAAGAGGCTTTAAATAGGCTTGGGAGACAGATGGATAACCCATGCCAGGAGGCAGCCATGATGTTTGTCAAATACTGCCCAGATCCAACTCTGTCAGCTATTTTTCGTTTGAGAGCACCAGATAAGTGGACAGCGAGCGAAGTACAAGAGCATCTCGACAGATATCAGACTGAGCAGAAGGAACAGTTAGCGGTCAAATCAAAGCGTAATGTTGCTGTAAGGAACACTACAGCTCATACCCAGTCACCTATAGAGAGTGAGATCGTAGCTAGTGGTCTCCCTGTTGTGCCATCTGATAATGTCAATGCTAGTACCCCGTCTCCTCCTCAGAATGATGATAATTGCATTAAGACGCTCATTGGTCTACTTGACCGTGCTCTTTTCCAGAATAGTCAAACGGAGATGAGGTGTCCTCAGCCGAGCCAACCACCTGCAAGAGCATGTAAGGTATGCCGTTCTCAAGAGCATTCAACTTTAGCACACTGCCGACGACAACGACTCTGCCTTGCCTGTTTCCAACCCGGCCACATAAAGAGGAATTGTGCAGATAGTCAATCCAGCACCGGCAATCAGTTTGCACAGCCGCCTCAAGGAACACCGACTTTAAAATAGTCGGCCCACACTTGGAGAGGGGACGTGTGGGTAGGGTGGAACAAACCCTCAAAAATGCAGACATTAAACAAGTTTATGAAAATGCCTGTGTGCAAGCTCCAGCTGAAGTTAAAGTGATCGCACAGAATATGCAGACCCTTGAAGTGTTTGATGAGTTGTTTTATGCGCCCGTGTGTGTGAATGACAAATTTCAGATGATGGGAATGTTGGACTCAGGATCTATGGCATGTACCTTCAGTGAAGCAGTAGAAAGTAGAATGCTCAATGAAGATGTGTTGCCAAAGCCCACACCATTGACACAAGAAATAATGTTAATAGGATGTGGAGGTAAAACAACTAAGCCAAAATGCATGTATGAAGTGGAGTTGAAAGTGTATGGTGAGAGATGCTTGGTGCCTGTTTTAGTTGTGCCAGGACAAAGGGATGATTTAATAATCGGCACCAATGTGATTAAGTTTCTCATGCACCAAATGAAGATCAGTGATGATTACTGGAGGATTCTATCTGATGGTGTTTCAGAACCATCTTCCTCTTGCGAACAATTCTTGGATGTCATGGCAAATACTTGCCGTTGGAGAGGTGGAGATCCACCAGACAAGGTTGGAACTGTTAAGCTTCAGCAATCAATTACTCTAATGGCCAAACAAGAACACCTTGTCTGGGGAAGGCTGCCGAGCGATACTGCCATGTCACCAGGGAGCACCGTAATCGTGGAGGCCACTTCTTCCAGAACCATGCCACGGGACATTCTCATAGGCCGTGTTGTTACACCTCTGTGGGGAGATCGTTGGGTTCCTTTCAAAGTTACCAACCTTTCAGACAAGCCGGTCACCCTCAAAAGGAACTGTAAGTTAGCTGATGTGTTCCCGTGTCTTGCTGTGGAAGACTTCGAGCTGTTGCATGGTTTCAGTCATGCTCAGGCGCCCACATCTGAAGAAATTACCCGATCTGGAGGCACAGGTGATTTTAAACAGCGGTTGAAGGCGGTAAGCCTCAATGACATTGACATCGACTCATGTTCAGCCAGTGATACAGCAAAAGAAAAGCTTGTCCAGTTGCTTGAGAGCTACAATGATGTATTCTCCAAACATGCTCTGGATTGCGGGGAGGTCAGAGGTTTCGTCCATCGCATCCGCTTAACTGACGACCGTCCATTCCGACTTCCGTACCGTCGAGTACCACCCGCTCACTATCAAAAATTACGCCAAGTTCTCTCAGAAATGGAAGAGCAAGGAATAATCAGGAAATCAGTGAGTGAGTACGCTTCACCTTTAGTTTTAGTATGGAAAAAAGACGGCAACTTAAGGATCTGTACGGACTTCAGATGGCTGAACGCCAGAACCATTAAGGATGCGCACCCGCTCCCACATCAATCTGACTGTCTCGTTGCCTTGGGTGGAAATAGTCTGTTCAGTACAATGGATTTAACATCAGGCTTTTATAACATCCCCATGGCTGAAGAAGATAAAAAGTACACCGCGTTTGCAACTCCAGTAGGTCTCCATGAGTACAACAGGATGCCGCAAGGGTTGTGTAATAGCCCAGCATCTTTCATGCGTATGATGTTAAGTATCTTCGGGGACCTGAATTTTAGCAGTCTACTGTGTTACCTGGATGACCTACTGGTGTTTGCACCTGACGAAACCACAGCTCTGGAGCAGTTGGTAACAGTATTCCAACGATTGAGGAGCCACAATCTCAAGTTAAGTCCAAAAAAGTGCCATCTGATGCAAGCATCTGTTAAGTTTTTAGGCCACATCATTAATGGGAACGGTGTTTCTGTTGATCCTTCAAAGGTTGAAGCCATAGCCAAACTGTCAAAAGCTGACCTCATGGAAGAGGATGGGTGCACTCCATCTGTACGGAGGATTAAGTCAGTTTTGGGAATGATCCTCTACTACCAGCACTTTATCCCTAATTGCTCTTCCGTAGCCAAACCACTATTCTCCCTAACATCTGGGCAGAAAAGGAGGACAAAGGTCAAAAGTGAGGCTAAGGCAGGCACGTACAGAAAGTTGAAACCAACTGACTGGACTCCTGAGTGTGATGATGCCCTAGCTAAACTGAAAACGAACTTGCTGCACAGTGTGGTTCTAGCGCATCCCGATTTTTCTCTTCCTTTAATTTTGTCAATCGATGCTTCTCTGGAAGGACTTGGTGCTGTGCTATCGCAGATACCAGCAGGCGAGGAAAAAGCACGCCCCATTGCATTCGCAAGCAAGTCCTTAAGTAACTCTCAGAGAAGATATCCAGCACACAAGCTCGAGTTTTTAGCCTTGAAGTGGAGTGTGTGTGAAAAATTCAGTCATTGGCTAAAGGGCCACATATTCACCGTATGGACAGACAATAACCCACTCACTTATATACTAACGAAGGCTAAACTCGATGCTTGCGAACAGCGCTGGGTGTCTAAGCTTGCGGCTTATTCCTTTGATCTTAAGCATATTGCAGGAAGTAAGAACACTGTGGCTGATGCTTTGAGTCGTGATCCTTTCACAAAAACAGTCAGTCACAGGCTTATCACAGAGCATTATGGCAGTCTACTCACTGAGGCTGAAAGCGTTGATAAGGATGGAGTTCAGGACACTTTTCGTTTACAAGTGAACAGTCTTCATGTATTGTCTCAGTCAAGCCCAGTGTCCTGTGATCACACAACAGTCAGAACTCTTTTGAACCTCCATAATCAGTGGGAGACAGTAACTGAGCTAAGAGCCATGCAGGCAGTCCAGTCAATTCAGAATATAGCAACCACTGGACCTGACACAATTTCAGCAATCCCTTTTGAGGATATCCGACAGGACCAAGAATCAGATCCAGTAATCTCAAAACTAATACCCTATCTGAGTCAGAGGAAAAGACCATCAAGACGAGAGATGGCTGGAATGGATGCCGGGGCTCTAGTTCTTCTTAAGCAATGGGATCGGCTGAAGGTTCAAGATGGAGTAATCTATCGTGTCTCCAAAGATCCTTTAAGCAATCATAAGAGGTTCCAACTTGTGCTTCCTTCTAGCCTCAGGGCTAGAGCTTTAGCTGGTGTGCATGATCTTGCTGGACATCAGGGACAGTCAAGAACCCTCCAGCTAACTCGACAACGCTTTTTCTGGCCTAGAATGGAGCGTGACATAAGGGAGTATGTCAAGTGTTGTCAGAGATGTATATTGGCCAAAACACCAGAGCCATCTGCTCGAGCCCCACTTGAGAACATTAGGACTTCAGCCCCCATGGAGTTAGTGTGTTTGGATTTTTGGAGTGCTGAAGACAGTAAGCAGCGTTCTGTAGATGTATTAGTTGTGACGGATCACTTTACAAAGTTGGCCCATGCCTTCCCGTGTGTAAACCAGAAAGCAAAACAAATTGCGAAGAAGCTGTGGAATCATGTCTTCTGCATCTACGGTTTCCCAACACGCATACATACAGATCAAGGTACCAACTTTGAAAGTACACTCATTGCAGAGCTGCTCAAGCTGGCAGGAATTGAGAAGTCGCACACTACAGCATACCATCCGATGGGGAACGGTGGAACTGAACAGTTCAATCGGACCCTGGGCAGTATGCTTCGTTCCCTGCCTCTCAAGGAGAAACACAAGTGGCCTGAACAGATACAGACTCTGACATTTGCATATAATGCCACAGTACACGAGACCACTGGTTATGCCCCATTCCAGTTAATGTTCGGTCGCATTCCAAAGCTACCTGTCGATGTCATTTTTGGGCAGGTGTTGCATGACCCTGTGATGGTTGACCATGGCAGTTATGCAAAAACACTTATGTCTTACCTCCATGAAGCAGCTCGCATTGCCCAGAAACACACGGAGAAAGAACAGAAAAAGCAGGCTAAGAGTTATAATCGGAAGGTCAAGGGCACATGTTTGAACATTGGAGACAGAGTGCTTCTTGCAAACAAGAGTGAAAGAGGAAAGAAAAAGCTTGCTGATAAGTGGGATCCAACTATCTATACTGTAAAAGATCGAAACCTTCAAACAAACATATACAAACTGACTGACGAAGATGGGAAATCAAAAGTTGTGCATCGAAATTTGATTCTGGACATCAGCTTTCTACCAATTGAACCGCCTCCGGATGACAAGGACATCCAGTTTAATGCCGAGAATATGGAGACGGAGTCTTGTAGATCTGAGTTGTCTGGGTCATCGGAAGAGGGGAGTTCTGAAGATGGCACAAGGGCGTGGGTGCTCGATGGACAAGACGAATTTGAAGGTCAAGGACCTGTGGATGATGATGACGATTTGGAATCTTATCATTCAATCCAAAGTCGAAGAACTGTCTGTGAACAAGATCTCAGTGAAAATGAGGTTGTTGGGGGTTATTCTGATGAGGTATCTGGCATAGAGACCGAATCTCCTGCTGATGACCCTAATTCACAAACACAAACTGTGAATGACCCTCATGCTAACAGTATTCCTGACACACAAGTACGAATTCCGACTGACACACAGGGTGTTAGGACCCGTGCAGGAAGAGTGGTCAAAAAAGTTAGTCGTTTGATTGAGTCCATGGCACACAGGCCATTTCGCATTCAGAGAGTGGGGCCATCCTTAACAAAGAGATCAGGATCAATTCTTTCTTTATTTTAAGTATATATTCTATCTTTCCAATGTAATACTGAGAAAGGGTATGTGCAATGTATGAATTTCATCAAGTGTAACAGACCAGATTATTGTATGTTGTACAAGGCAGCATACCATTCTGAGAATGTTCAAGACTTGATCAACCTTGGATTTTTCTTAACCTATTAAGAGGGTAACTTACAATGTTGAACTGCGCATGAGATTCGCTGGAAATCTGGTTCTGTTGGATCAATTTGTGTGTCATTTTGGTCAGGATATTAGTGAAATTCAGGAGGGGTGAATGTGACAGATGTTAATAAGAGTGTGTACTCACGATCTAAGTTAATGTATTTCACTAATAACCCTTCCTTTCTATTTTCATACATAAATTTTATATTAGTATGTTTACCAAAACATTCTAATTTTGTTTTGTATCTTATTTTTGTCCTTTTTGGAAAATAGTTTTATATTTATGTCACGGCATGACGTAATTTCTGTTCAGCCCGCGCTGCGTCCTCAGAACGCGTTGAGCACGCTGAGGAGAGGTAAGCGGTTAGCGGTGCTCCTTCAATATGAGTTGTAAAAGTCACTGGAAGTTTTATTAAGTGCTTAATATGCAGAAATATTATTGTTAAGAGTATTATAAATGTGCTAGAAAGTGTTCTATTAGTGGATGGATGGGATTTAATAGTTTTATTACCGAGTACAGTTGTTCGAGAATATGTATGTGCGTCAGCAGAACGTGGTGATTTTAATTAATTGATTAACTCATGTTTAATCTGTCCAGGTGGAAAAAATCACAGAACGAAATCATTTCTTATTGTTGTACTCTCTCTCTCTACTCCATCCAGGTATAGTTTATTGTTCATTCGATTTACTATTCATGTTGTATCAATTTGTTTTCTATTCTAATTCATGATTGATCTAAACCGAGATGCAGAAGATCTATATGTTGGATAAATGGTTGTAACAATTCATTTTGCACTGTTGTTTGTAGCATGGTTTCATGTATTTTATTTTTGATATGTTATTATTATAATGCTTGCGCAGAACGCGTTGAGCACGCTGAGGAGAGGTGGAAAAAATCACAGAACGAAATCATTTCTTATTGTTGTACTCTCTCTCTCTACTCCATCCAGCATCTGCATGTTCCATATTAATAAACCCTCCATCAGCAACAGTTCCCATGGTCCGTCTCTTCATTCATAACACAACGCAGACCGTAACAGTGGGAGAGGAAAACCGGTTACACATGCTAAATCTTCGACCTAAAAGCAAAAGCTCAAACCCATCATACAGTGGGTACATATAGTGAAATGCAATTTTCATAGCTTTACTAAGGCATCTGGTTTGATCAATTTGTTCTTTGCCTTTTATAGGGGTACCAAGAAATTTACTTAATATTTAAGACTTTTCTATTTAAAACACTTCTGTTTCCACAGTCTCATTTCCAACCCAGCAAGTGATACAAAAGGTCAAAACATTATTAATAAAAAAAATATAAAACACTTTTAACAACGGAAGGCTTACATTAAATGAAACCATCTTCCTAAGAAAGTATAGCCTTTGCTGACCCTTTTTTTTTTCACAGCTTCAGTCCATTTATTCCACCTTAATTTATTGTCTAAGACAACCTGTGATATTTATACTCCTCAACACACTGAATCTGCTCCCCTTTAATAGTGGTTACACTCGCTGAAGATGCTTTCCTAAAATCAATACACATTTCTTTAGTTTTTAAAACATTTAACTTAATATTTGATGCATCACACAAAGTAATAAATTTATTTAAAAAGGGGTCATGACTGTCCTCATCACCTCGGAGGAGACTAATGCAGCATCATCTGTAAATTTAATTAAATATCTCCCTGAACAAGTACTCCTGCAATTATTAGGAAACAGACTTTCATATGCAAATAACCGTCTGAATTGCATGCTTGCATCATATTAAAATCTGATCCAATTTATGGTCTTTTGAACTTTAACTCAGTTTAGACATTTTATGCCCTGATTATGACATCTTAATCTTATAATTATGACTTTGTCAACTGTTTTTGTCTTAATTACAACTTTATCTTATCATTTTGACATTTTATCTCATAACTATGACTTATAGCATGTCACAATTTGGACTTTTTGTTGCAATTATGATTTATCAAGGCAATATTTTTTCCCTGAGTCCATTTACTGACTTTACTGATTTAACTTTATATTTCATAATTTTGACACACCACCTTCAACACCTTAAATCAATGTACACACACACTGAGTTTCCATGTTTTATGAGGACTTTCCATAGACATAATGATGCACAAACTGTACATTTTAAACTAAAACCCTCACAGAAAAATTCTGCATTTAAAAAAAAACAAAACAAAACAAAACACAGTTTAGGAAGAATTAAATGCTGTTTTCCTCATGGGGACAAAAAAAAAAAAAAACGAAATTATATATGTATATAAATAATTTTGTCCAAGCAACATATAGGGAACACCTGAACCTTGCACAGACACTCACAAAAACAATAGTTGCTCCCCAAATTTCTCCTCTTCTCTAGTTCACTTCCTAAAAAACAACCTGCCGTTGTATATTACAAATATTGTTGGCTCTTTGACAAAACGGCTTTGTTCCTCTTTTGTAAGCGGTTTTAGATAAAAGCTTCTGCTAAATGCATGCGTTAGTATGTCATAATTTTGACTTTTTTTTTTTTTATCTTATCGCTGATCTTTTATCTAATAATTTCAATGTCTTCCACAAGTATCTAACCACCCCAAATGCTTAAACCAACACACACACACACACGTTGTGTTTACATGTTTTATGGGGACATTCCATAGGCGTAACGGTTTTTATACTGTACAAACCCTATTTTCTATCGCCCTACACCTACCCTACACCTAAACCTAGCCCTCACAGGAGACTGTGCACACTTTTACTTTCTCAAAAAAACTCATTCTGCATGATTTATAAGCCTGTTTCCTCATGGGGACCTCACAAATGTCCCCACAAGGTCAAAATTTACTGGTATTACTATCCTTGTGGGGACATTTGGTCCCCATAACGTGATAAATACCAGGTGCACACACACATACACACACACACACACACACACACACACACACACACACACAAATGCTAAATGTTTTTATTTCACAATTATGACTGACAGTTTTTAACATTTGCTAAAACAGTAAACCCCATTCTCTAAACTAAATATTCAATAGCCTAAACTAATTTGTCAAATAAAAATCACTCTTTCTGCAAAACCTTAAAGAGGTTTAGGCAGTTTAGACACTGTTTGCAGATCTCATGTACTCTTTTTGCAAAACTCTAAACACATTCTCACTCAGTAAGACACAATTTGCTCTGTGATGAACTTGTGATGCAAAATCCTAAACACAAGAAAGCAAAAGTTAAGCACAACTGCAACACGGTTGTCATCTTTTACACACAATAATTCTTCACACTTGTTTCGGAATACTTAAATATACAAAATATAATGTAGCTGAAAGTGCACAGAAAGCATGGATGCATCTATCAATCTGAGAGGTACAGAAGAGATTGAACATGAGAAAAAATAAATAAATAAATAAATAAATATAAATATATATATATATATATATATATATATATATATAGAGAGAGAGAGAGAGAGAGAGAGAGAGATATGCATCCATGCACACACACACACACACACACACATATACAGGTCCTTTTCAAAAAATTAGCATATTGTGATAAAGTTCATTATTTTCTGTAATGTACTGATAAACATTAGACTTTCATATATTTTACATTCATTACACACAACTGAAGTAGTTTCAAGCCTTTTATTGTTTTAATATTGATGATTTTGGCATACAGCTCATGAAAACCCAAAATTCCTATCTCAAAAAATTAGCATATTTCATCCGACCAATAAAAGAAAAGTGTTTTTAATACAAAAAAAGTCAACCTTCAAATAATTATGTTCAGTTATGCACTCAATACTTGGTCGGGAATCCTTTTGCAGAAATGACTGCTTCAATGCGGCGTGGCATGGAGGCAATCAGCCTGTGGCACTGCTGAGGTGTTATGGAGGCCCAGGATGCTTCGATAGCGGCCTTAAGCTCATCCAGAGTGTTGGGTCTTGCGTCTCTCAACTTTCTCTTCACAATATCCCACAGATTCTCTATGGGGTTCAGGTCAGGAGAGTTGGCAGGCCAATTGAGCACAGTAATACCATGGTCAGTAAAGCATTTACCAGTGGTTTTGGCACTGTGAGCAGGTGCCAGGTCGTGCTGAAAAATGAAATCATCTCCATAAAGCTTTTCAGCAGATGGAAGCATGAAGTGCTCCAAAATCTCCTGATAGCTAGCTGCATTGACCGCAGCTGACATGGCACCCCAGACCATCACTGACTGTGGGTACTTGACACTGGACTTCAGGCATTTTGGCATTTCCCTCTCCCCAGTCTTCCTCCAGACTCTGGCACCTTGATTTCCGAATGACATGCAAAATTTGCTTTCATCCGAAAAAAGTACTTTGGACCACTGAGCAACAGTCCAGTGCTGCTTCTCTGTAGCCCAGGTCAGGCGCTTCTGCCGCTGTTTCTGGTTCAAAAGTGGCTTGACCTGGGGAATGCGGCACCTGTAGCCCATTTCCTGCACACGCCTGTACACGGTGGCTCTGGATGTTTCTACTCCAGACTCAGTCCACTGCTTCCGCAGGTCCCCCAAGGTCTGGAATCGGTCCTTCTCCACAATCTTCCTCAGGGTCCGGTCACCTCTTCTCGTTGTGCAGCGTTTTCTGCCACACTTTTTCCTTCCCACAGACTTCCCACTGAGGTGCCTTGATACAGCACTCTGGGAACAGCCTATTCGTTCAGAAATTTCTTAAGTGTCTAAGTGTCTTACCCTCTTGCTTGAGGGTGTCAATGATGGCCTTCTGGACAGCAGTCAGGTCGGCAGTCTTACCCATGATTGCGGTTTTGAGTAATGAACCAGGCTGGGAGTTTTTAAAAGCCTCAGGAATCTTTTGCAGGTGTTTAGAGTTAATTAGTTGATTCAGATGATTAGGTTAATAGCTCGTTTAGAGAACCTTTTCATGATATGCTAATTTTTTGAGATAGGAATTTTGGGTTTTCATGAGCTGTATGCCAAAATCATCAATATTAAAACAATAAAAGGCTTGAAACTACTTCAGTTGTGTGTAATGAATCTAAAATATATGAAAGTCTAATGTTTATCAGTACATTACAGAAAATAATGAACTTTATCACAATATGCTAATTTTTTGAAAAGGACCTGTATATATATATATACACACTATATTGCCATAAGTGTTCGCTCACCTGCCTTGACTCGCATATAAACTTAAGTGACATCCCATTCCCAATCCATAAGGTTCAATATGATGTCGGTCCACCCTTTGCAGCGCGATTCGTCACTCCAGAGAACGCGTCTCCGCTGCTCTAGAGTCCAGTGGCGGCGTGCTTTACACCACTGCATCCGACGCTTTGCATTGCACTTGGTGATGTATGGCTTGGATGCAGCTGCTCGGCCATGGAAACCCATTCCATGAAGCTCTCTGCACACTGTTCTTGAGCTAATCTGAAGGCCACATGAAGTTTGGAGGTCTGTAGCGATTGACTCTGCAGAAAGCTGGTGACCTCTTCGCACTATGCGCCTCAGCATCCGCTGACCCTGCTCCGTCAGTTTACGTGGCCTACCACTTTGTGGCTGAGTTGCTGTCGTTCCCAAACGCTTCCACGTTCTTATAATACAGCTGACAGTTGATTGTGGAATATTTAGGAGCGAGGAAATTTCACGACTGGACTTGTTGCACAGGTGGCATCCTATCACAGTTCCACACTGGAATTCACTGAGCTCCTGAGAGCGACCCATTCTTTCACAAATGTTTGTAAAAACAGTCTGCATGTCTAGGTGCTTGATTTTATACACCTGTGGCCATGGAAGTGATTGGAACACCTGATTCCGATTATTTGAGAGAGAGAGAGAGAGAGAGAGAGAGAGAGAGATGGATGGATACACACACACACACATATATATATATATATGGTTTTTTTTGAGTGTATGTATGGTTTATGAGTGTGTATGTTTATGTATCTTTTTTATTGCTAAATAATTACTATATACAGTAAACATGTTTTTGTAACTACATGCACTGTACATTGTGTTCTCCATATTTTGATGTAGTGTCTAATGGATGATATTTAGTGCATATAGTATTTACTAATGTGTGTATGATTTGAAAGCTTTGTTTGATTGCTAATGTGTGTTTTAACATTTCTGAAAAACTGTAATATGTACTCATTTTGATTGATGACAGAGTTCCCTCTGGAAGAAGAAGAAGAAAAAAAAAAAACAGCATATGCTGGTTAGGTATGTTTTGAAGCATGGCTGATGGTTGGAGCTGGTTAAGGAAGGTCCTTAGCTGGTCATGTATTGGTCCTAAGCAACTAGGTCCTGCTCAGGACCAGCACATGACCAGCTAAGGACCAGCTTAAACCAACTCAAATCAGCAGCTATGCTTCAAAACATACCTAACCAGCAAATGCTGTTTTTTTCAACGGGGTTATGATTTACCAAAACATACTTTTTTATTGCTTATCATCAATGACTTTTTATCTAATTATTTTAATGTTTTGCTTTGCTGGTGTAATACTTTGCCTAAAATTGGTACTTTAACCCCCGTTTTCATAGACAAGGCTTAAGCCTGTTCCCAGACTAAATGCATGTCTGGGCTATTTAACTGAAAGAAACAGATTTCATTATTATGTATCAAGATGCACTAGCAGTGTTTTCATCTAAGGCATGTTTATAGATGCTACTTGGATGTCCTAAATTAACTACGACCTATGAAATGAAACCAGGCCTAAGAACATTAACTACTGATCTCTGATCTAACACAAATCAACACTTTTGCTCTGCTCAGCCAATAATCATCAGATGCATTACTCACATGTTAGCATGTATTCTTATCTGTGAAATTCATCACCGGATGTGGGAGGAAACCACAGGAGTTCACTTGCATCTTTCAAAGCATTTCAACACACACAACCTCTTTCAGTTCAGTTTGAGGAAGGATCCACTTCTTTGTTCTTGTTGATTTCGGTGGTCTCTACAAAGTTTGGTATTTATAGAAACAAACCCTCAACACATACATGGAATTGCAATTATCTGAATTATCTGAACCTTTCAAAACTAAAAAAAAAGAAGTTGTGCAGCTTTTTTGAGGAACGTCACATAGTACTCAAGCACCAATCAGCAGCTGACTAATTTCACCTGTGTTCCTGTGAAGGCGTTTGAAAGTCCTTGTAGGACACAATACAGTTGACCAATGGGAAATGTGCCTGCTCTCTGGAGGACTGCAGCACACTGCTGGTGGTTGAAGTGTTGCTGAACAGGAAGTTGCTGAGTAGAATTGAGAGAACTTCAACAGACATGAGGGTCTTTTATCAGACTCTAGTCTTGCTTTTCTTAGCAGGCTTATGCTCACTCGGTAAGATGTTTTCTTGAGCTTTTCCTTTTTTTTTTTTTGTTTATTTTTTGTTCTTGTTTGTTTACTTTTATGGATGTCCTGCATGGTCATTTAATGGCTAAGATACAGTTCAATTAAGTAGGATGTTCATTTGCTGTCTATATGGAAACTTGGGCAAAAATGGCTAATGTTTACAATTTTCTTCTTTGACTTAAGAGAAAGTTCCAGGTCACACATTTGTGAACAAACCAATCCCAGGAACTCTACAGAATGTCAGTAAAAATGACACTGGAGTAAAGGAGGCCATCCTGACTGGAACCTACTCATTTAATAATAAATCCAACGACGCTTTTCTGTTCAAAGCATCAGCTGTTGATGACGCAAAGAGACAGGTAGAACCCAAGATGACCATACGTCTCTCTGTGTGTGTGTGTGTGTGTGTGAGGTGTGTGTGTTTATATACACGTCATCTGGTCTCTGCTCTGCTATAGATAGTCAAAGGCATTCGCTATATTCTGGAAGTTGAGATCTCACGGACCGTTTGCAGAAAAAGGGACAACACTGATGACCTGATGAACTGTCACTTCCAGACAGACAGTCTGTTACGACAGGTATGTGTGCTTATATTGGTCTATAAAGATTGTAAACTGATTGCAATTTAAATTTAATTCAATGTTAATTTTTAAAAACGTTATTCATTCCTGTGATGTAAAGCTGAATTTTCAGCATCATTACTCCAGTCTTCAGTGTCACATGAGACTTCAGAAAAATGCTGATATGCCGCTCAACAAACATTTCTTCTTATTATTATCAGTGTTGAAATTGTTGCACAAATACTGTAGATAAAGTAACACTGTACAGGATGGCCTTTCCCTTTGTTTACTTTAAATGTTTAAGCTGTGTGGGTAAACTCGCAGACGGCTTTTTACAGGAAGAAGACTGACGCAATACTGATGGCTTAAAACAGCTCATGAGTTGTTAAAGTGTCTCTCCGTTTGCAGGAGATTAATAGACCAATTTGGAGCAGACGTCACAGTTACGTCACTAGCAGCTGCGCATGCATTGTGGTCGCAGAAAAACACTGGTAACAAGAGGAGGGAAACAGGTCAAATCCATGGAATAAGAGTGAAAATGTATCTTTGTAGCTTTGGATGTCAGAATTGGAATGCAAATCATTTTATAGAATACTGGTATATAGAATACTAAATGCAGATGTTTACACAGACTAATGGATGAAAACTGCTATGGTTACGCTAGCATGAATTTGATTTAAACAGTAGGTTTACATGATATTCACATATGCAGTATGTGGGGGACATATTGTATTAGCCCTACAGTTACTGCATGAAGTACTGTTTAAACCTATTACATTTTATACAACATTTACCTATTTTATCTCACAATTCTGACTTTTTTCTCGCAAACGCAAGTCAGTTTAACTCAACAATAGTGAGTTTGTCAATTCTGAGGAAAAAAAGACAGAAGTGTGGGATATAAACTCATTCTGAGCTGAGAAAAAAAAGAGAGAATGGTTTATCAGAATTATGAGATTTAATCTCGGAATTGCTAGAATAAAGTTAGAATTTTCAAATATGAACTCGAATGTACGTTTTTTATTCTTTTATTCCACGGCTTCCACTGCTACTTAAATTCATTTTCTGCCACAATATATTTCTCCACCCACAAAAAACGTCATCACTGTTTGCAAACCCCAACATTTGTCTGTGTGTAACCAAATATTTACAGGGTTCAAATCCGAGGCCTCATTTATAACAAACTGCATATAAACTATCCTAAATTTGTTCTGTGATCATTTCTCAAAAGTGCCTAAGTGTGATTCAGGAAAAAACGAATGTGCGCACAAAAACATGTGCATACACCTCTCTTATAAATCGCAAATGACCTTGAAATTGTGCGCAACTGACTGGTGTCAGATCTCCGCCTTGGTAACAACCCCTAATTAATATCATTAGCATATGAAAGAGCATCAGTCAATGTCGAAAACCTAATTGATTGAGAATGGCAAGGGGCAAGAAAAAATTTTAGTGAGGCCGAAGTTGAACAATAATTTACATATGAGAAAAGAGCATGTTTTTATTTGTGTACACTCACAATAAAATAAAATACTGTGCTTTAATTTGTAGCATCAAGAAAAACATGATGCCTTTTAGCTGTCTTGGTTCTTTTTAATTTATGGAGCGAATCACAGAAACAAACCGAAACTCATCATAGCTTACTTGTTTGTTTGTTTGTTTGTTTGTTTGTTTGTTTGTTTTAAATTCAGCTCCATCACACAAAAGCACAAGGCGAACATAGGGCAACGTTGCACATCTCAAAGCATGCAAAATAGAACAACAACAACAACAAAAAGAACACAAACATATGTTTAAAAAATAAAAATAAATAAATAAAAATACAGGGATTTAAAAAAAGTTCCATACATTAGGGCAGTTACATAAATTTGAAAAGCTTTAGAATTTGTATTGTTTTTATAAGCTTCTTATTTTGAGATGTCATATTAGAAAGGATTTCAAAGATTTAAGATCAGTTTTACAAAAGATAATATGTGACCCTTGACCAGTGTTCGAATTGTGTAAAAGTTCTTGGGGGGTCCCCCTAACCATCCCCCATTCTGGAACGAAACACCGTCATGTTGTTTAGAGACACAAAACAGTGCAGTGGCTGTGTTTGGAATGAAAAAGAGAAAAAATAGGCAATATGGTGTCTAAAATGTAAGTCTCTTAATATTAACTTATGGTTTATTGAACTGTTGTATAAAATCAATATCACATGTGTCATTTTTGCAAAAAAAGAACTCCTCTTATAATCAATGAAGCTGTCCATACACTGTATGATAAATAAATCTCCTACTTACATAGTTTGTACATCTGCACTTTGTTGCTTATAATGAGGGAATTCGTGAGTTCAATCTGAACAAAACTCCAGGTTTCAGCAATGACTGTTCTGAACGCCTCTGATTGGACACTGCATTTTAAACTCAACAGAGTCGTGTGTGATTGGTTATAATGCGCAATGCTGTAAAAACGCATAAACATAAACTATTACTTAACGTGAGCAGGTCTAAATTTAATACAGCAATCGAATCTTTTCATTTCATTTTCATTTTTACTAGTTTTATGTTTTAAGTATTATATTTTTATTGAAAAACCAGGGAACCCCCCAAGTATATATTTTTTTGGGTGTTATGGGGGGTCCCTTAATGCTTATGGGAGGTCTGGGACTCCCTCAGACCCCACCCCCAATTCGAACACTGCCCTAGACCACAAAACCAGTCATAAGTAGCACAGATATATTTGTAGCAGTAGCCAACAACTGTATGGGTCAAAATTATAGATTTTTCTTTTATGCCAAAAATCATTAGGATATTAAGTAAAAATCATGTTCCATGAAGATATTTTGTAAATTTAGAAAATTCTTTCAGACGAATGCAATTGGAGTTATATTAAAATTTATCCTGGCACTCCCAAGCTTTAGAACGGCATAGATGGGTGTTTCTCTTCATCAGACCAAAACAAGTCCAATAAAGTGCATCCATCCATAATAAAAGTGCCTCACATGGCTCTGGGGTCAGTAAAAGCCTCCTATAGTGAATCTATGCGTTTTTGTAAGAAAAATATCCTTATTTAAAATGTAAGAATCAATTAATCTAGCTTGCGCTAACAGTTGTACACGGAACTTGCTTCTTTGACAAGGGGCATTGCAGTAGTAAAACACCATTTGCAAAAAAAGCTGTTCGCCAATCGCAACGTAGTGGGACAGCTAACCAATCACAACACATTCTGTTTTTCGGAAGGCGGGCCTTCGTCAAACCTTTTTTGAACCACCAAGCATGAGAGCTTGTTCTAGTACACCCACAAAACAAAATCAAGACTTTGATGCTAAAATGCTAAAACACATTTTTTGAAACCATCACTCATTTTCTCAAAACCTTAAACACAACTCCAAATGTTCAAACTAAATTCACAGAACCCCTGAGTCTTCTGGCAAAATCAAACAATCGCTTCAAAACCATTTCACCTGTGCTCAAAATCAAACAAAGCTTTCAAATCATACACACATTAGTCAATACTATACACACTACAGATCATTCATTAGACACTACATCAAAAAATGGAGAACAGTGTTCATTGAATGTAGTTACAAAAAAAGAATGTTTACCGTATATAGTAATTATTTAGAAATAAAAAAAGATACAGAAACATGTACACTCTCAAAAAACATATACACACTCAAAATAAATCACACCTAAGTTTGGAGAATATACCAGAAAAGAAGGAAAAATACACACACATATGTATATATATATGTATGTGTGTGTGTGTATGTGTGTACTTGTTTTTGCTACATTGTGGGGACCAAATGTCCCCACAAGGATAGTAAAACCTGAAATTTTTGACATTGTGGGGACTGGCTTGAGGTCCCCATGGGTACAAAAGCTTATAAATCATACAGAATGAGTTTTTTTGAGAAAGTAAAAATGCAGAAAGTTTTCTGTAAGGGTTAGGTTTAGGGGTAGGGTTAGGGTAAGGGGATAGAAAATACAGTGTCGAGAGTATAAAAACCATTGCACCTATGGAGAGTCCCCACAAGGATAATAAACCAGACGTGTGTGTGTGTGTGTGTGCGCATGTATACATATCTATCTATCTATATACTCATACATAACTGTATTTTTCCTCATTTTTTGTATATTCACCAAACTTAGGTATGATTTATTTCTTAGGTGTGATTACTATTCTGTACAGTAATATCGTCTTACAGTATCTCAGATTGACAGGTGCACCCATGCCGTCTGTGCATTTTGAACTGGCTTATATTTTGTATATTTAAATATTTAGAAATGAGTGTGAAACATTTTGAATTATTGTGTGTAAATGATGACAGCTGTGTTGCAGTTGTGCTTAACTTTTGCTTTTTGTGTTTAGGCTTTTGCATCACAAGTTCATCATAGAGCAAACTGTGTCTTAGTGAGTGAGAATGTGTTTAAAGTTTTGCAAAAACAGTGCATGAGATCTGCAAACAGTGTCTAAACTGGATAAACTTGTTTAAGGTTTTGCAGAAAGAGTGATTTATTTGACAAATTAGTTTAGGCTATTGAAAATTTGGTTTAGAGAATGGGGTTTAGTGTTTTAGCAAATGTGAAAAACTGTATAAATATGAACGTTCCCCTTGTCACACCCCTGTGGACTGTTTATGTTGGTTTCTCCCTCTTGTGCCCATATTTGGTTGTTCCTGTTTCCTGTCCTCGTTTCATCATCATTAGTTAACCTTCTTTCACCTGTGCCTTAATTAGGTTCATCGTTATCACCTCAAACGACTTTATAAGTTGCATTCAGTTCAGTGTTTGTCGTCAATGTGAACGTCAATGTATGCATGGTTTTACCCTGACACTATCTTTGACCTTCATCTTCGTTCGCTCCTTCCTCGCACGATACGTGACACCCGTGACTTTCAGCATACGCACAGTCTGAGATTGAATTTGTGCATATGCATGCTTTATAAATGAGGCCCCTCTACTCTGACTAGGCCAAACATGAGCCTGATGGACTGGTTCTCATGCTATTTCTTGGTTGTCTTTGCAGTGTCATTCCTCTTTAGATAACAACATTTCAGCTGTGGGAAGCAAGCCATTCTACAATATTCTTATATTCCAGTCCAAAGCATTAATTGACTTCTCACAGTGAAGCAGCTCACCAGCAGCTGAAAGTCTCCTCACATCATGACGCATCTTCCTGTATGATTCACTGTGGTAGAGATGCATTCATTATAGTATTTCTCACCAGATCTTCAAAGACACCGTTCTGGCACATCAACATGCAACTCATGTGTTAGCGTGATTCTTCACTCCACACAACTCTGAATCAAAATTCACATTAGAAACCTTATGCTGTCTTTATTTTTCCTGAAGCAGTGGCTTTTTTTTATATAATTGAGCATCAAATTGGCATATTAGAATGATTTCTGAAAGATCATGTGAAACTGAATACTGGAGTAATGATGCTGAAGATTCAGCTTTACCATCAGTTTCCAACTTTTATAACCATGAGAACCCCATGAAATGTAATGTATTATCAAGACTTTGAGTACAAACAGGCTATATTAACTGTATTGTGAAGTTGTAAATTATAATTTCTTTCTATTCTAGACATTCTTCTGTCACTTTGAAGTGTGGTCCATTCCATGGATGAAGACAATGTCAACCACATATTTTAAATGTCGTTCAAATGATACATTCTGAGACCTTTTCCATCAAATTGTTTTTCAATGTCTCCATCTGAAATTGCAAGCTAATTTAAACCCAAACTAAATGTGAAAATAAAATAAGCCGCAGTGAATAGTGCAGTGATTGGATATCATGTACAGTGACCTTCAGTTCATCAAATGCTGAGCTTGTGTTGACTCTGACTCTTGAGTGTAAATTATTCAGCGAGGTTCTCTGATGTGCTGAGGCAGTTTAACGCACCTACAGTAGGCCATCGCTTCAATCAGTAGGCCATTCGCTCCCTGGCCACTTTTCCTTTGAGCCACAGAGCAAACTGACACTAGAAAGACACCGGCACTGATCAAACACACATCTATTGGGTTTGTATGAACAGATTTATTGATTTTTACTACGTGTTATTGGAAATGTGCATGACATACTTGTCTAAATTCATAACTCCATATGGCCATTAGGTGGGTACAAGCATCCAATGAGACAGTGGTTCTGAACTGGATTTGTTTTAGTAGGCAGATTTTAAAGTGGACGTGAAGCAGCGATTCAGCAACCAATGCATTATCAAACAAAAGTGAAAAAACTGTACTTAAAATCAAACATTAAATGCATTTATATTGAACCTATCATTGATTTACATTTGAAAAATGTAATTTGTTAGAATATATATTTCAACACGGCATTAGTTTGAACTTCAACTTGTTAAGCATTAGTTATATATATTTTTATTAGTGCTATCAAATCGATTAATCACGATTAATCACAACCAAAAAAAAAGTTTCTATTTACATAATAAAACTATACATATACGTGTCTATTCATATATACATATAAATATACACAGTACACACACATTTATAATGTAAAGACAAACGTTCATTTTGGATGTGATTAATCAATTTTTTTTGAAAGAAGTTCACTTCCAGAACAAAAAAGATAATTTACAGATATTTTACTCACCCCGCTGTCATCCAAGATGTTCATGTCTGTCTTTCTTCAGTCATAAAGAAACTGTTTCTTGAGGAAAACATTTCAGGAATTATCTCCATATAGTGGACTTCAATGGTGCCTGTAAGTTTGAACTTCCAAAATGCAGTTTAAATGCAGCTTCAAAGGTCTTTAATGTACAGTTTATATACTTTTTAACCTCAAATGGTCATCTTGTCTAGCTCTGCAATGCACATGCGTAGTCTGTGTAATCTGGGCCAATACAGTTAGGGTATGTCTCAAAACTCCCAGTTCATTTTCTCCCCCAACTTCAAAATCATCCTATATCGCTGCAGAAGTACCGATACAGTGTTTACAAAGTGAACATGAAAAGATCATCAAACACCTTTTACTAGGGCTGTCAAAAGGTGCCGGGTTCGGTACTTTTGGTACTGAAATTTTAAAAATGTCCATTTCCTGCTCACATTTGAGCAAAATGTTTAAAAATCAGCTCAACAGCGCTGGACATTTTTAAAATTTCAGTACCGAAAGTACCAAACCCAGTACCTTTTGACAACCCTACCTTTTACAAAAAAAAAAAAAAAAGGGTATAACAGCGATGTAGGATGATTTTGAAGTTGGAGGAGAAAATGAGATGGGAGTTTTTCGATATACCCTAACTGTATGCAAATTGCAGAGATAGACAAGACAAGCATTTGAGGTTGAAAAGTATTTAAATTGTAATTTGTTTTTAGAAAATAACCAGTTGTTTTGCTAGGTAAGACCCTTTTTCCTTGGCCGGGATCATTTAGAGACCTTTGAAGCCGCATTTAAACTACATTTTGGAAGTTCAAACTCAGGGCACCATATGGTGGACATTATATGGAGGACATTCCTGAAGTTAAGAAACATAATTTCTTTATGACTGAAAAAAGAAAGACATGAACACCTTAGATGACAAGGGGGTGAAGAAATCATCTGTAAATTTTTGTTCTGGAAGTGAACTACTCCTTTAACACATAATTTTTTCCACAACAAATTAGTTTGAGATTTAACAACCATCACACTCAAGACACACAATCTTTGATGTCAACAAGACTGACTTTTATCAGAAGTTTTAATTCAGTGTGACTCACACTGATTTGAATATTCACAGTTCATGCATTCCCTGGCCATCAAACCCATGACCCTGGTGTTGTTATCACGCTATACTGTTTAAACTACAGAAAATGTACTCCCCTTCAGAGTTTGTTTCTTCATCAGATTTGGAGAAATGTAGCATTACATCACTTGCTCACCAAAGGATTCTCCATCAGAATGAGAGTCTGAACAGCTCATAAAAACATCACAATCCCAATCACTCCAGTGCATCAATTACCATCTTGAGAAGTGAAAAGATGTGTGTTTATAAGAAACAAATCCATCATTAGAGCATTTTAACTTCAAAACATTGATCTTTGATCCATAACAACACTTCCTCATGTGAAACATTTCCATTCTCTGTGTTCCTCTCACATCAAAACCCACATACATGTTTAAAATGATTTTGGACTGTTTTTGTTTGTAAAAGCATGATCTGTGCATACTTCTCTCCTGACTCAGATGAGACTGCTGTTAAAACAAAACCATGGATTGAGGACTATTTTAGCCAAAGCAATGGTTTAAAGTTAAAAATGTCATAATGATGGATTTGTTTCTTACAAAAACTCATCCTTTCGCTCACAAGATGTTAATTGATAAACTGGAGTGGTGTGGATTATTTGTGGTTTATGATGATGTTTTTATCAGCTGTTTGGGACTCAATTTCCGACGGCACCCATTCACGATGCAATAGTACATTTCTCCAAATCTGCTTTCTTAACTATGTAAGATTATCTGATTCATTTTATTCAATGTTGTGTTTTTTTCCACTGTTGTGGGCTGTGACTTACCAGTTGAGAACCACTGTTACTGTATATGACATTATTGCTAATAATTGTTAGACATCATATTAATATGAATGGATGAAAACACAGATACTGGTGTAAAGGTGTGCTAAATACTCTAAAGCCAGCAGCATTTATCAGTGATGCAGATGTCATTTCAGCAACATATACAAGTAACA
Organism: Labeo catla; assembly: GCA_012976165.1. Classification (NCBI taxonomy): domain Eukaryota; kingdom Metazoa; phylum Chordata; class Actinopteri; order Cypriniformes; family Cyprinidae; genus Labeo; species Labeo catla. The sequence goes on from VONZ01000863.1 coordinate 144,055, forward strand.
ATGATAACACAAGAACAAAAAAGGAATCAATACTTTCAGCCACTCAATTAGATTCATTTCATAATGAAATGAAAACACCCTTTCACTTCCACTAAACAGCATCTCTATGCTGCCACCCACAGAAATGATCATTGTTTTTACAAGTCACCTTGTTTTGTTTCACAGCGCCTTAAAAAAAAAAAATCAAATAAAAAAAACAGTTGGCAGCTCTATTTTAAGGGCCAGATGATGGTCGGTGCAAATAAAACAAGTACAGAAACTGCATCATTTCTGTCTCAAGGGGGAGAACCAAAAATAGTAATGGCACATCTTTTCATTTTAAAAAAAACAGCTTGACGGAGAGCTTATTATGCACCGCGCATCTCTAAAAAAAGAAAGTCGCCCACATGGGTTAATGGAACAAAAATACAGCCGTCTGTCAGAGCCAAATGAAGAGACTGGTGATCGAATGAAGGGACTGTGTTTGTTCAGTGTTGACTGTAATATGGAAGATGTTAATAAGTGTTCTTGTTGATGTTTGCTAACGTTAATTGCTTCGAAATCTGTTTGTTTGGAAGCCAGGGTGAAATGACTCAAGTAGAGCATCTGTTAGACTCATGGCGCGTTCTTCGGAGCAGTCGACGTGTTTCACACTTTGCTCAGATCCAGCTTGCACAGATATGGGGAGCGGAAGGAGCCCAGGTACAGGTAGCCGTTGTACTCGTGTGCCTCGCTGACGTAGGCCGCCACCATGCCGTGAGGGTCGTGGAAGCTGCGCACGCACGTCCCGCCGTCCTGCAGCTCGACCACCAGGCTGTAGCGCGGCACGAACTTCAATAGCGTATCTTGACTGAAGAGCTGAAAACACAATGTGGAGAAGCATATCCATTTTAGAAATAAATATGCAGTAGGACTGTGTAATAAAAAATAAACACATTGAATTAAGAAACCGAGCTGAATGGAGTGCAACAAAATGACAAAGTGAGATCATTTTTATAAGCTTTTTATTTTATTGTATTAATTGTCTATTTGTCAATTTGAAGAGTGATTAGTTACTGCATTGTTTGCAGTGATTATTTAACTGCATTTGAAACAATTTTTAATAAACATCGGGTGTATAGATATCTGTCTTTTTGAAACGTGACATTTTACTGTTACATTAAACTCAATTTAAACGACTGAAAAACATCTATTTGAAAAGTGAGGTATATTATTTTACTATTAGGTTTAACTAAATTTTAGACAATTTAAATAAACATTGACTGTACAAATGTCTATTTATTTGTCTATTTGAAAAGTGATTTATCATGCTGATACATTTAACTACATTTTAACATAACCGAAATAAACAGCAATAAATGTCTATTTATTTGTCCAATTTAAGTGATTTTTTATTATTTTACCGTTACATTTAACTACATTGTTAAAGAATTTAAATACATGGTTGTAAATGTCTATTTAAAAATGTATTTATTATTTTATTTTTTTTTTTTTACTGCTATTTCTTTTTTTACTGTTCTAAACATTTAACTACATTTTAAACAATTTAAATTAACACCTATAAATGGCTATTTATTTGTCTTTTTGAAATGTGATTTGACCGTTACATTTAACCCAATTTTAAACAACTTAAATAAACTTCTACTGTATATATTTCTATTTTTGACAGTTTGAAAAGTTGTTTTTGTATTTTGCTGTTACATTTAACCGAACTTCAAACCATTTAAATAAATATCTACTGTATAAATTTCTATTTTTGCCAATTTGAAAAGTGGTTTTTGTATTTTGCCATTACATTTGACTGAAACTGAACAATTTAAATAAACATCTACAGTAAAAATGTCAATTTTTGCCAATTTAAAAGGTGATTTTCGTATTCTGCTGTTACATGTAACCCAATTTTTATAAACTTCTACTGTATAAATTTCTATTTTTGCCAATTTGAAAAGTTGTTTTTGTATTTTGCTGTTACATATAACCCAATTTTAAGCAATTTAAATAAACATCTACTGTATACATTTCCATTTTTGCCAATCTGAAAAGCGATTTTTGTATTTTGCCATTACATTTAACCCAATTTTAATAAACTTCTACTGTATAAATTTCTATTTTTGCCAATTTGAAAAGTGGTTTTTGTATTTTCCCATTACATTTGATTGAAACTGAACAATTCAAATAAACATCCACTGTATAAATTTCCATTTTTGCCAACTAATGTTACATTTAATCCAATTTTAGACTATTTAAATAAATATCTACTGTATACATTTCCATTTTTTTTTCTATTTGAAAAGTGATCTTTTGTACTTTGCCATTACATAAAACACAATTAAAATAAACATCTACTGTATAAATGTCTATTTTTGCTCATTTTAAGTGACTTTTGAATTTTGCTGTTACATTTAACCCAATTTTAAGCAATTTAATTAAACATCTACTATATACATTTCCATTTTTGCCAATCTAAAAAAGTGATTTTTGCAGATATATTTACCTCAGTTAAAACAATTTAAATAAACATCTACTGTATAAATGTCTATTTTTGCCCATTTGGAATGTTTGTATTATTATTTATTTATTTATTTTTATTTATTTTTGTATTTACATTTAACCCAATGTTAGACAATTGAAATGTTGAATAAACATCTACTGTATAAATATCCATTTTTGCCAATTTGAAAAGTGATTTTTGTATTTTGCCATTACATTTAACTCAATTTGAACAATTAAAATAAACACCTATTGTATAAATTTCTATTTTTGCCAATTTGAAGTGACTTTTGAATTTTGCTGTTACATTTAACCCACTTTTAAGTAATTTAAATAAACATCTAGTGTATAAATGTCCATTTTTGCCAATTTGAAATGTGATTTTTGTATTTTGCCATTACATTTAACTAAAACTGAACAACTTAAATAAACATCTACTGTGCAAATTTCCATTTTTGCCAACTGATGTTACATTTAATGCAATTTTAGACTATTTAAATAAACATCTACTGTATAAATTTCCATTTTTGCCAATTTGAAATGTGGTTTTTGTATTTTACCCGTTATATTTAACCTAACTGTAAACAAATTAAATAAATATCGACTGTATAAATTTCCATTTTTGCTAATTTGAAAAATGATTTTTGTATTTCTCTGTTACATTTAAACAATTTAAATAAACACCTAGTTTACAAATGTCTATTTATTTTTTCTACTTAAGGTGATTTATTTATTATTTGTTATATTTTTATATATAAATAATAAAAAAACTATAATCTATATATTCTATATAAATAAATACAAATCTATAAATATTTGTCAGCTGAAATGTTATAACATATTTAAAAAATAAATAAATCAAAATAAATCAAATAATATAACCATTAGTAATTATACCTTAAATATGAGCTTCTTTAACCAGGGTCTTTGAGACAGGAAGTCAAGCATAGAGAAGCCAGGGTTGGGTCTCACAGCAGACATGGCAACCCAGTATCCACCTGAGGAACTACGCCGAATGTTGTCAGGAAATCCCGGGAGGTTGTCTATAAATGTATCCATACCTCCTTTATTGAGACCAGACACATGAACTCTGTGAACAGAACGGAGCAAACATTTAATATGCCGCACTGAACAAAAGCAGTGACAGACTGATATATCAGCTAAACCCATAAATCAGTCTGTGTTTGTTTTTTTTGAGACTATCAACATTGGAAGTATTAGCAACGTAGCAATTTTGGTCCCAATTCATCAGCAACCCCTCAGTTAATCTATGAGAAGAGCCAGAGTCAACATAAAACTCCTGATTTAACCAGACCATCCCAGATGAGCGCGGGCTTACAGTACATTAATATTAAAGCTTCTGCAGCACTGAGACCACACTCGCTTTAGTAAGAGAAACATGCTCTGCATCTCTCCACACAGGAAGCTTAATGATGGAGCCTGTTGCCTTGGCAACTGCATGCACTCATCATTTATCCAGGTAAGGAGAACGGCCTGTGCCTCGAGCAGACATGAGCCATCAAACAGCAGTGAATGAGCACTAGTAATTCAAGAATTCAGCTATGAGAGGCGATAAAGAAGTGACGGGAGAACCAATGTGCTCTACCTGACCTGATAACTAACCAGCCCAAAGGAACACAATGTGTACAATTACACCAGATGATCAGCAACAGCAGATTCAGTCAGATTAGTCAGATTTGCACTAAGGAAGCAAACAGTAAATCTAGTAAATCTAAAGTCAAAGATGTGGCTTGAGGGATGAAAATACATGAGGGTTTAAAATTTTGGGAAGGATTTTTGATTGTTCTTTGTTTGTGGCAAAGAAAAGTGTTTTATGCTTACCAAGACTGTGTTTATTTGATTACAAATACAGTAAAAACAGTAATATTGTGAAATATTATTACATTTTAAAATAACTGTTTTCTATTTGAATATTTTTTAAAACGCAATTTATTCATGTGATGCAAAGCTGAATTTTAAGCATCATTACTCCAGTCTTCAGTGTCACATGATCCTTCAGAAATCATGATGCTCAAGCAACATTTCCTGTTACTATCAATTATGAAAACAGGTGTGTTGCTTTATTTTTGTGTGTAAACAATGATAAACTACTTCGAAAGTTTGGAGAAGTAAGATTTAAAAAATTAAAGAAGTCAATATTTTTATTCTACAAAGTTAAATTGATCAAAAGAAAAAAAATATTAACATTTATAATTAGGGCCTGAGCACCGGTGTAGGGCCCTATGATTTCAACAATGCAGAAAACGCGTTTAGGATTTTAGGATTCCGCGGAGTCATAAAAACGGAATTTACTGAATAACGTGGAATGTCACGGAATTTGTCAAAGTTTGAATGAATTAATCAAAAGTAGGTCATTACACTTAAGTCAAACCTCAATATGGACTAGTACCTGTAAATATTATGCTGCAAAAATACCATTTAAATGTGAATCCTGCATGTTCTGCGTGTCTCTGTTTTAATGAACGCAGCAGACGAGCGGTTTTGTTTACTACACACACTGAAGCGCGTGTGATGCTCGCGGTGATTTCAGCGTCTGTTGTCTCACTAAATGAGGACACAAATACATGAACAATATCTGCTGAGAGTCACTTCATGAGCATTTGACCGTTCCATTTTAGAAAAACTAGCGTTATATCATACACACACAGAAATGTAAAGGTTGACACAGCAACCCGTCAAAATAAAAGTCTTCGATGTTTGGCTTGTTTTACACTTACTTAAACATGCAATGTCTAATCTGCACTAGACTTCATATGTTTGGTAAGAGTCCTGGCCTGAACAAATCTAAAGGCCAATATTCAGTTATAATCATAGCGCCACCTGTTGGCAAGAGGATACGTCATGCTTTTCACTAACTCAAACATACAATGTTCAATCTGCACCAAACTTCATATGTTTGATAAAAGTCCTGGCCTGAAGACATCTACATGCTAATATCTAGTTATAGTCATCGCGCTATCATATACAGCGGATACATATGAAAACAGAATTTTCATTTTAAAACACTCTCCGTCCACTCTAGTGTTTTTAAGTGTATTCCAAATGTTTCTCATTCACACTGAAACCTAGGAAATGTTGAATTCACCATACTGGGCATGTGTAAAAACTCACTGAGATGATACAGATGGAACAGACATAATAAGTTTTCACGCAATTCTTGGCAGGATCATTTTATTTACGGAAATATCTCATCATTCACTGACGTGCCCATGTTGCGCGCTCTCATGTTTGATCTAAAAAGCAGCTGCAGGAGTCAGGACAGCAACTGTGATTACATTTTCTGTCATCTTTTTAGGACTGTAATATGAAGACTGTACAAATATATCTTTAGCAGCAGTGTGAAAGTGAATAGCACATAACAGACACAGCTACCGGTATAAAGATATCTATCTATCTATCTATCTAAACATGCATCATCGTTTTCAAAAGCCTCTGTTTTCACAGTTGACACTGCAATGCGAAAACTGCATTTTCAAATTTATCCACTTTGGAGAGCGTTTTTCCAAAAGCTCAGTTTTCCTTGACCAAAAAACACCGTCTCAGTGTGGACAGAAAGCCACAATGGAGAGAAAAAGATGCTTTTTCAAACGAAAACATATTAGTGTGTACATGGCCTTAGATTCAACCCTAATTAAACACACCTGATCCAGCTAATCAAGTCATTTAGGCTTATTTGAAAACTACATGGTATAAGTGTTGGAGCAGGGTTGGAACTAATCTGTGCAGGGCTGTGGCCCTTCAGGAGTTTGACACCCCGTGATATATAAGGAATATGTCAAAGTCATGTATATGAGTTTGACACCATGTTCTATATTTACCACTTTAAATGCATATTGCCCACCGTTCGCTGTTTTCCTAAAGCCACCGGGTGGAGGTGAGCCCAGGTGTGAGGGCCCATTCAACGCTGCTTGCAGCTTTAATTAATAATATATTTATAACAATAAATACTGTTCTATTGAACTTTCTATTCATCAAAGAATAATGGTTTCCAAAAATATAAAGCAGGTTTCAACTGCTAGATGGACTCTTCAACTGTTTTCAACGCTGATAATAATCAGAAATGTTTTTGAGCACCAAATCAGCATATAGAATGATTTCTGAAGGATCATGTGACACTGAAGACTGGAGTAATGATGTTGAAAATTTAGCTTTGATCACAGGAATAAGTGACATTTTAAACTGGAGTATAAATAGTTCAGTGAACATCACCTCCTTATTCTGGCCATTGTGGTTTCAGCCACCAGAACAGACTCTTCATCAGGGAAGAGCTGGATGCCATTTGGAAACCTCAGGTTCTCCATCATCACGGTCACTTCCTTGGTCTCGATATCATACTCGAGCACACTGAAACAAACAAATATCAAACAAGCATCAGTCACCATACAAAAACACCATTCCCTACGAAAACAGTGATTTGCATAATGTTTCAAACAGTAAAACTGTAAAGTGCAAAAAGGTGTGAAAATCAGATATGCCAGTGCATTTTTCTTGTCCCAGTTACCGTCCATCTGCTGTGGCTTCCATGATGAGGTGCATGAAGTCTCTGCGCTGCCATCTGCTGCTGGAGTCAGTGAAGTACAACTTTTTGCCATCCTGAGTTACATCCAGATCATTGACAAAGCCCAGACGTCGACCACCGACCATCTTCCCTGTGCTCAACAGAGATTTTACCTCACCTAAAAAACAAAAAAAAAAGACAATGTTTTTTTTGGGGTTTGACAGACGTGGCCACTATAAACTATTGTTGCATGATTGGTGTACAGATGCCTCAGTTCTTTCATTTGTGTTCCATTCGGGAAAAATGCATACAGATTTGGAACAAATAATCATAGAATTTGTTTTTAAAGTAGAAATAGTTTTTAAAGCGGAATATGTGGATTCGCTTCTCATACCTGTGACAGGATTGACCTCAAACAGTCCCAAATAGGCATCAGCTACAAACAGGGTGCCATTTGGTCCCACACGGATTCCCAGAGGACGTCCACAAGTGTGCTCGTACTCTCGAGAGCCTTTGAATCAGCAGACAAGTGACTAATGCATATTCAGCACTAATGATAACAGCATTCGATATTAGAGTCATTTTAATTATATTTAATCATCATAACTGTTTTATTATATAAATCTTAAATAAAAATTTTAAATAACTTTATGCGTCTGATGGAACAAAATGCTTGAGCTAGTCAACAATTAAAATTCTAAGCACATTTTATGTTTGTTCCCACTGTGTCAGCAATTTACAACACAGCCAGGCAAATGGAAGGAGCATATACGCTGTATCAAATGCCTCTATACTGTCATAAAACATTCAAACATCTCTATGCAGTGCTTTATGTTACATTACATTGTTACATTATTTAATGCACGTCCGCTTTACGTGCATTAATGGAATGCACCAGTGAAATAAACAAAATAATTCAATAAAAAAAGAGAAACGTGTGTCGAAAAGATTAAATAAGTCAAAACATTAAAAATACGATAAAGGTATATACAATATATATAAATAAATAATATTAAAAATACACTACCAGTAAAAGTCTGCATTTATTTGATCCAAAGTACACCAAAAACAGTAAAAATTGTGAAATATTTGTACTATTTAAAATCACTGTTTTCTATTTAAATGTTTTAAATGTAATTTATTCCTGTGAATTTTCAGCATAATTACTCCAGTCTTCAGTGTCATATGATCCTTCATAAATTATTCTAATATGCTGATTTGCTGTTCAAGAAACATTTATTATTATTATCAATATTATCAAAACAGTTGAGAACATTTGAGTACAATTTTTAATGATGAACAGAAAGATCCAAACATCAGCATTTATCTGAAATAAAAAGCTTTTGTAAGATTATACACTATACCATTCAATAGCTTGTATCATTATTTATTTTTATTTTATAATTTTTTTTTGGGAAAGAAATTCTAGAAATTAATACTTTTATTTAGCAAGGATGCTTTAAATTGATCAAAAGTGATGATAAAGACATTTATAATGTCACCAAAGATTTCTATTTCTGATAAATGCTGTTCTTCTGAAATTTCTATTCATCAAAGAAACCTGAAAAAAATTCTACTCAGCTTTTCAACTGTTTTTAACATCATCATAATAATAAAAAAATAAATGAGCAGCAAATCACAATATTAGAACCGAGACTATAGAATACCCAGGACTCATTTAGTTTTGAATGGGGAAAGATGCAACGCTCATTATGGCCGTGAAGCCCTGCCTTCTTAATGAAAGAGCCAATCGTCGACTAGTAAAGTCAGCGCGTCACTGCAGCTGCCGTTAGAAGCTGCCATAGAAACAGTCAGCGTTGTGAGACGTGCACTTAGTACTGCGCATGTGCACTGGCTGATCTAGCCTGAAAAATAAGCTTTTTTAACACTATTGGAGCATAAGGAATGATATTTATGAGGCAGTTTGATGTCAGATTTCATTGGTGATTTCAAATATGAATTTTAAAATGACTTCTGAAATGACTTGACTTAAAGGGACTTTGATTAGAATGATTTCTGAAGGATCATGTGACTGGAGTAATGACGCTAAAAAAAAATTCAAATTACACTTTAAAATATATAAAAATAGAAAACAGTTATTCTAATTAGTAAAAACAATTTAAAATATTACTGTTTTTGCTGTACTTTGTATCAAATGCAGGCATAATGAGCAGAAGAGACTTCTTCAAAAACATTAAAAATCTTACTGTTCAAAAACTTTTGACTGGTAGTGTGTGTGTGTGTCAAAAACATTAAATCAGTCAAAACATGAATAAATACTATAAAAGTATGTACAAAATATATAAATAAATAATATAAAATTCTAAATAAAAATACAGATTTAAATAAGCAATGGCTACTTTTTTAAATATTTAAAATCATATTTTTATTATAATTTTAATATATTAATTTTATTTTATATATGCACACACACCAGTCATATTTCATATGCTAATCAAAATTTCAACAAATATAAATACATATAAAACAAGTATTTGGAAATGGTCAAAATGACCACCAACAAAGTAATATATTATTAAATAAATAAATAAATAGTTCCAACATCATTTGTTAGACTTACATGTTTTCTCTTACAAACATTAACGTTACAGTTTTCTAAAAGTTACAAAGATTGATGGCTTGTGCAATAAAACTATGAACCCGAACATTTCAAACACCAAGGTCATTCATGTTGAAATCCCACATTATGCAGTGTTTGAGGAAGTAGTCCAGTATTACTGGTTTTCTTACCACATGGCGGCTTGCCAATTGTTGCTAATACATGAATATTCCTTCCCTCAATTTTGACGATCTTTCCATCAGCCGTCCCAGTGTACAAAACATCTGCAAAACAAGAATAATTCAGAAACATTACATGCCGTCATTAAACATATATATATATTTATATATATTCTTTATTTATCTAATTTATCTTCTTTTTTTATCTTAAGATCTTCATACTTTTTTATGCATTGTTAGTGTGCAAGCATGCAATACAAAAACATCTAATCGCACACTCCTCACACACTCAACTTTCATCTATTTTGGCAATACGTCAGTGTACACTGCCAAACAGCTGGGACAAACCGGGTGAAAGGTTACACTGTGACTGCACTGCATTGTAAATACAGACCTCCTATGTTAGCAACGGATTCTGGTCCGATAAGCTGCTCCTCAAACAGTCGCTCTGCTTGTCTGAGTTTCAGGTTTGGCTCGTAACAGCCAGTCATCAGAGGTGGTTCATTGAGACTGATTATTAAAAACAAGAGGGGAAAAACAAAGAAAGAGATTAGTCAAGTCACATGTTCAGCTGTTGAGAAGATGTTTGCGCTAAACTGAAAGGCGTTCTTACGGGAGAAGGCTGCAGGAGATGAAATGCCCTACATATCAACTGCAGAATCATCAATTATTAACTATTGTCAGAACTAAGAGAGAAATGAGAAAGCACTGTGGGACTTGGCTTAAGATGAATATTTATATTGGATTTTGTCAAGAACATTGTGGCAGCAGATCACATCAGAACCAAAATGATTATACTGAATCGGATGGAGAAGAATTATTAAAGAGGTCTTCCATCAGCATTAAAGGAACAGTTCATGCAAATATGAAAATTGTAGCTTAATTTCCTCTCACTCATATCATTCCTTTCTGTCTTCTGTGAAACACAAAAGGATCTGCAGCAGTAAAATCAGTTCATACAACTCATGTACTATATTCTAAAATCAAATATCTATACAAATTAAATTAAAATTCATTTTTTAATTAAGTTAAAAAAAAAAAAATAAAAAAAAAACACCTTTCAAACCAGCATACCAGGTTCAATTTCATTTAAATCAACTACCACTAGTTTAAAATAGTTTTCTGCAATTAAAGTAAATCTGACATAAAATATTAAAATTAGACAAAACACTTGAACTAAAAATTATAAATAATTAAATAAATAAAAACTGGAAAAATGAAATAAATAAGCTTAATTTAAGAACCATAGAAGTACTAAAATTACTATATTTGACCCTGGAAAACAAAACCAGTCATAAGGTTCAATTTTTTAAAATTGAGATTTAAACATCATCTGAAGCTGAATAAATAAGCTTTCTACTGATATATGGTTTGTCAGGATACGACAATATCTGGCCGAGATACAACTACACTGACCAAAATTATAAACGCATGTTGTTCACAAATCTGTCTGTTAGTGAGCACTTCTCCTTTGCCGAGATAATTCATCCACCTCACAGGTGTGGCATATCAAGATGCTGATTAGACAGTATGATTATTGCACAGGTGTGCCTTAGGCTGGCCACAATAAAAGACTACTCTAAAATGTGCAGTTTTACTGTATTGGGGGGTTCTGGGGGTGTCCGAAAACCAGTCAGTATCTGGTGTGACCAGCTTTTGCCTCACGCAGTACAACACATCTCCTTCACATAGAGTTGATCAGGTTGTTGATTGTGGCCTGTGGAATGTTGGTCCACTCCTCTTCAATGGCTGTGCGAAGTTGCTGGATATTGGCAGGAACTGGAACACGCTGTCGTATACGCCGATCCAGAGCATCCCAAACATGCTCAATGGGTGACATGTCCGGTGAGTATGCTGGCCATGCAAGAACTGGGATGTTTTCAGCTTCCAGGAATTGTGTACAGATCCTTGCAACATGGGGCCGTGCATTATCATGCTGCAACATGAGGTGATGGTCGTGGATGAATGGCACAACAATGGGCCTCAGGATCTCGTCACGGTATCTCTGTGCATTCAAAATGCCATCAATAAAATGCACCTGTGTTCGTTGTCCATAACATACGCCTGCCCATACCATAACCCCACCGCCACCATGGGCCACTCGATCCACAACGTTGACATCAGCAAACCGCTCACCCACACGACGCCATACACGCTGTCTGCCATCTGCCCTGTACAGTGAAAACCGGGATTCATCCGTGAAGAGAACACCTCTCCAAAGTGCCAGATGCCATCAAATGTGAGCATTTGCCCACTCAAGTCGGTTACGACGACGAACTGCAGTCAGGTCGAGACCCCGATGAGGACGACGAGCATGCAGATGAGCTTCCCTGAGACGGTTTCTGACAGTTTGTGCAGAAATTCTTTGGTTATGCAAACCGATTGTTGCAGCAGCTGTCCGGGTGGCTGGTCTCAGACGATCTTGGAGGTGAAGATGCTGGATGTGGAGGTCCTGGGCTGGTGTGGTTACACGTGGTCTGCGGTTGGATGTACTGCCAAATTCTCTGAAACGCCTTTGGAGACGGCTTATGGTACAGAAATGAACATTAAATTCACTGGCAACAGCTCTGGTGGACATTCCTGCAGTCAGCATGCCAATTGCATGCTCCCTCAAAACTTACGACATCAGTGGCATTGTACTGTGTGATAAAACTGCACATTTTAGAGTGTCCTTTTATTGTGGCCAGCCTAAGACACACCTGTGCAATAATCATCCTGTCTAATCAGCATCTTGATATGCCACACCTGTGAGGTGGATGGATTATTTCAGCAAAGGAGAAGTACTCACTAAAACAGATTTAGACAGATTTGTGAAAAATATTTGAGAGAAATAGGCCTTTTGTGTACATAGAAAATGTCTTAGATCTTTGAGTTCAGCTCATGAAAAATGGGGGCAAAAACAAAAGTGTTGTGTTTATAATTTTGGAACACGTGAACACATTAAATATAGTATACAAATCACATGGACTAACTTTAAGGCGTTTTTTGTACTTTTTGCCAACATAAATCACTATGCACTTTTGATATGTGCAAAGCAGAAAGTCAAATGCGTGTGAATTATAAATTCCATGGGACAATCAAAAGATATCATTTACAAAAAACCAAAACATACCATTAAAACTGAGCATATGAAACTGACCCTATAAAATCTAGAAGGAGAAAGTTCTTACAATAGAAGCAATATGCAATAGCTTTACAATAGGGCTTGTTTTGGATTGCAACATTTCTAGCCTGGCAACAGCATTTTGCAGGAAGTTATTTTCAGTGTTTTGTAATAAGACATACAACGAGCGTTTAGCAATAAAACTCTTGAGTAGAGCCAGTGACTATAACTCACGGTATCTCAACAATGCTGTATGGTACAATATCCCAACTGTATTCCTCTCTGCAACTCCTCTCATAGATCATTACATGCACATACACACTTATTGCTGCATGAGTAATATCCTATTGCACAAATTAATCATTTGGTAATTAATTACAATTACAAAACGACATTTCATAAATTTATATCCGTGTTGAGCAAAGTGTAAATGGAAAATTCACACTCCCATAGATATTTCAAAGCCTGTGAAATTGTATACAGTATTTCCAGGTTTTCCATGACCAACCCCTGAATCTCTGAAATACTGTGTGACTTGTGTGTTTTTCATTCCAGGTCAGTGCATGGAGGTGTAGATCATTATAAGAGCAGAAAGCTCACCTGAACACCTCTGGTTGAATGGGTGACTCCAGCAGGAAAATGACCACCAGCAGAGGGAAGAGCAGGAAAGCCACTAATGTGAGTAATGTCACACGAAACACCTTGCCACTGTAAGTGCTAAAACACACAAATAACAATATGGAAGTCAAGTATTTATTTAGAGAGCATATTTTTACACAATTTAATAAAAGTGCATAGGAATGCTTTCAGAAATGCAGTGTAGGCAAGTAGGGCTGTCTTACCTTGTGTTTTTGTACTGTGGTTCATGGGTTTCATCTGTAATTATTTGAGGTCTGTTCAACCTCCTGAACCGCAGTCCCTCGGGCTCATTCATTCTGTTGTTGTTTCGACTTCCTCTCGTTGTTCGCTTTTACAGTTACGTTCACTAAAACATAAGCCTAAATAGACACTGGACCGACAAACGCTGAATTTATTCGCTACATCCCAAAACCAGCGCAGTTCATAACGTGCACGAGTCCTATGCGCGTTCTCGACACCAGTAACTTGTAAACAGAAACGATGTGATACACTCAGAGACACTAAGATATTTTTTTCAAATTAAAAGTCTTGCGCAAACGTGTTAGCGAGCTAAACGACTACAGCAACTTACAGTAACTTTCATGCGGTATTAATAAACAATACAAATAATTAGGGCTGTCAGTCGATTAAATTTTTAATCTACTATTTAATTACATGATATTTCGATTAATTAATCTAATTAATCACAAATTAATCGCACATCAAATTTGGCTCAGTAATTACTCCCAAAAGATAATTTAAAGTCAGTGTTGTGTAAATCAAAAAGTAGTTTCAGCAAGAAATAATTTGTTAAATTGAAAATAGAATTTATTACACATAAACATTTAGGCTGCAACAGCCTAACGTAAACTATGGAAAAGAAGATCTCAGTATTTTTTGTTCATACAATGTAAGTCATGGTAACCAAAACAGCTTTGTTGCCAACAGTCAAATATACCTGTTCATGTTCCACAAAAGAAAAGGTTTGAAATGACATGAGAATAAATGATGACAGAATTTAAAAATTGTTTTTGGTGAACTATCTCTTATTCCTAATGGTTTAGTTTTTATTTTTCTTGTTTTTATTATTATTATTTATTTTATTTATTTGTTTATTTTTTTATTTTTTTACTTTTTTTTAATGAAATGATACTCTAAATAAGAAACGAAATCTGCCAGCAGGTGGCGATAAATGCCTTCATTTTCAAACTTCATATGATATAAATATAAGAAAAGAAAAAACACATACAGGGGTACCAATCCAATATCTTGAATTTTAGAACATAACTGCATTTATGGAGTTGTTGCCCTGCATCATATTTGTCTGGGGGCGGGGCCAGCGCGTTAACTGCATTAAAATATTTTAATCGCGTAATTTTTCATAACTAGTTAATCAAATTAAGGTATTAAACTGACAGCCCTTATAAATATATACATGTAAATACATGTAAATATTTTCAAAATATAGGCCTACATTGTATGTGTGTGTATTTATATATACATAATAAATATACACAATACACACACATATTATGTAAACTAAAAAAATATTTTGGATACGATTAATCATGATTAATCATTTGGCAGCACTACAGGACAAAGAAATTTACTTTTGTACAGTTTATCTGTGCTTTTGTTTTAGATCTGTATTCTATTCTAGCTGTTCGACGACTCCCGTTATGAGTTATAATTAATTAATAATTTTAATATTTAAAAATATATATATTTTTAAGTTATTAACGATTATTTTGACGTTAATTATGAAAAATTACACTTTTATATCGTTTTATGGTTTCTGACTTCACACTGCTGGTTAAGACTTGCACAAGCTTCGACCACGGATTTTGGACTGAGAGTGTATGTTGATGCTCCAATGGCCGTTTTCAACACTGAGAACATTCGTGCTACAGTTTGGATTGCCCTCAAGAGGCTTGATCTCAATGGTTGGTCTCATTTTTGTAGTAATTTGTCTAAAGTGGCTTTAGTTTAACAGCAGTCAGTTGTTTAACTGCAGCGTAGCATCCTGGGTTGCCATGGCAACATGAACAGGTTTGAATTAGAATCTCTTTCATCTGCCTTTTTGTCTCCTTCTTTATAAAAAAAAAACAGTGATCATATCATGGATTACTGAGAAGTATTTAGCTTTGTCTTTTGGCCAGTGTTCTTAAATCAATGTGATAGAGAGCAACAGGTGCATCTGACAGCACAGGGCAGTTACTGGTATTGTTTTGACTATGGCTTTGAATAATTGTTGCAAGATTTTGTGCTGACATGCAAATCACATGCAAATATAAACGATATGTTGGGATGCTGACATAAGCAGTTATTTTTTGCAGATAACAGGGTCACAGCCCTCCGGGAGGTTCCCATTCCGAGTGGAGCCGAAGTAACCAGCATAAAACAAGTGCGACTAGTTCTTGGGTTAGGTGTTGAGATTTTTGTGATTTTGTGAGATGTTTGTGATAATTTAGCATTGTCTCTCCTTACAGATACTGGTTCAGTCTTTCAGGCTTGACACGTCTCAGAAAATACTTAAGGTATTTTGACATGCATAACCTTCCTGTAGTGTTTGAAACCTTTACCAACTGCTCTTTATTTATATAAATGGAATAATTTTGAAATAAATTTCCAGATACGAAACAATCGAGGATGTCTAATTCCGTTAAACTGCTCCATGCCACCAAACAGCAAGCAAATGTAAGTATGTTTAAAGAACTTGTCTTAGGTCTATTCATGTATGAACATCAGCTTTAGACAACAATGACAATTAAAAGGAATTTGCAGCAAATAATACCATTGCTTTATAACTGGTCAATATTTGGTCCCTTGAATTAATTTTCAGGGACTTTTTTTTTTTTTACCTTTATTTATTTATTATTTTGTTATTTTATTAAAAAATATTAAAATAGTGTGTGACACTATTACATCAAATACCTGAATTTAATCTATCAATTTAAATAAATTACTCAATAAATGATAAATGATACATGATGGTCACACATTTGTGGTACTATTTGTGGTCACACAATAAACACAAATAGTACATTTTACATAAATGGGTGACATAATACATTTTTGACTTGGTTGAAGGAATAGTTCACCCAAAAATGAAAATTTGCTGACAATTTACTCACCCTCAGGCTTTTTAAGATGTAGATGAGTTTGTTTCTTTATCAGAACAGATTTGGAGAGATGTTGCATTACATCACTTGCTCACCAATGGATGCTCTGCAGTGAATGGGTGCCGTCAGAATGAGAGTCCAAACAGCTGATAAAAACACCACAACAATCAACAAGCAATCCACACCACTCCAGTAAATCAATTAACGTTTGTGAATTGAAAAGTCAAGTCAAGTCAAGTCACGTTTATTCATATAGCGCTTTTAACAATACAGATTATCAAATAATTTTTACAGTATTAAATAGGAAAATAGTGTGTCAGGAATGCAAGAAGACAACAGTAAACACTAATTTTAAAGTTAAAAGCAGTTCATCATTGATTCAGTGATATCATCATCAAACAGTATCTGTGCAATCAAGTCGACGATATCACTGGAAATTAAGTGTCCCCAACTAAGCAAGCCAGAGGTGACAGCGGCAAAAAAAAAACTCTATCGGTGACAGAAATGGAGGAAAAAAACCTTGGGAGGGGGCCCAGTTCTCCTTTGGCCAGACGAACCAGCAATTTAATTCTAGGCTGCAGCAAAGTCAGATTGTGCAGAGGACTCATCTGGTTTCCGTGGTCTTGTGCCGATGGTCATCTAGATGACAAAGTCTGCGCTGGGGATCTGTCTCTGGGGTTCATCTAGTTCAATGTTTCCCAACCACGTTCTATTTTGTATCTCTCCTTTGTCTGACACACCTGGAAAATGTGCAGTGTTGGGGGGCCTCCAGGAACATGGTTGGGAACCACTGATCTAGTTGACGTGGTCTGGATCCGGGTGACTGCAGTAGTTTTAGCCTCAGAAGTCACGCGCACGTAACATTGGCTAAACATCTGATACATAAGGCACACTTATCTGGAAACACTTCTGGAGTTTCAAAGTTGTCATTGGATCAGTTAAACTATAGGGGATTTCCGGGAGACGTGTGTGTTGCGTTCTTTAATGTTCCACCTGGAAACAAAGATGCCGTGATGCCAAACTCCCTCATAGAAGAAGAAAGCTGTCGTGTTTACAACTGTGACAATGAGCACTTATAAGTATCAACTAAACTCTGGATTTTCAAAAGTATGTATAATATTTAAATTTCACGGCATAGAATCTTTAAAATATGTCCAAGAGTTTTACACCGGTCTGTTATTGTGGCAACATTTCCACGCCCCTAAACATGACGCGCCACAAAACGAAACTAAGCCATTTAAAGCAGACCAAGTTCTCAGACCTTTAGCCGTCAGTCCAAAAGCCTTGCTATGCAAGGCAACGGTGACCTTGGAATAAGAACGAAACAGACTAATATTAGCATAGTACTGAGGTGTACTAAGTTGTACTAAGTAACAACTTAGATATTTGTGTGCTAAACTTAACAGATGGATAAGTAACCCAGCTGCCTTAAAAAATTTGAAGTTGATTCAACTCAAATATCTAAGTTGTCACTTAGTATAATTTAACATTTCAGGTTGAATAAATTTTTTTGAGTTGACTGAACTTAAAAATTTTAAGGCAGCCAGGTTACAAATAATTTTAAGTTGACTCAACAAATTGTTTTTTACAGTGTATGCCATTGAGAGCACAGGTCGTAATTTAGATTTATTTTTGAGATGGAAAAATGCAGTTTTACAAATGCTAGAAAAGTGGCATTCAGAGGAAAGATTGTGGTCAAATAGCACACCTACGTTTCTAATTAATAACAAAGAATGACAGAGCAGCCATCGAGTGTTATTGTTTTAGGTTTTTACATGCAGAGTCTTTAGGTCAGATAATTAACACCTCTGTTTTTTCAGAATTTAGCAGTAAGAAATTACTCATCATCCAGTTTTTATATCAACTATGCATTCAGTTTTTTTAAATTAGTATGTTTCACCGGGCCACGAAGAAATATAGAGCTGAGAATCATCAGCATAACAGTGAAAGCTAACACCATCTTTCCTGATGATATCTCCCAAGGTATGTGTTCATAATAAATTTTTCATCAAGGTAATTTAACTTTAAAACATTGTTTCTGGGAAAAATTGCTTCAGGTCCATAAGTTATAAAAAGTTATATATATATAAAAAAAAAAGTCCATTCCTTGTTGTTTCCTCACATTGGAATCCACCAACATATTTGTTTTCGATTGTAAGATGTGCTTAACTGTGCATCATTATGGGCTTCTATTTTGGTCAGAAGCATCAGTTTAAAATTAAATTGCCTTAATGATAAATCTGTTTCTTAGAAAAACATTTTTTTTTTACTTCACAAGCCATTAATTTATGGACTGGCGAAGTGTGGATTACTTGTGGATTATTGTAATGTTTTTATCAGCTGTTTGGACTGAGGATCCATTGGTGAGCAAGTCACGTAACGCTCAATTTCTCCAAATCTGCTCTGACGAAAAAACAAACTCATCTACATCTTATATGGCTTGAGGTTAATTAAATATTAAGCAAATTTCCATTTTTGGGTGACCAAGGTCATTTCTTTCCATTTATGATGTTATGTTTATTTTATTTTCAAGTTTGGCTACTTTTAAATCTGTTAATTTGTTTCTGTGTGTTGTACCCAGGCCATACGTCCTTGAAGTGGCCAAAAACTACCAGCATGGTATGAAAACTTGTGGTCTTTTTTTAATATAGATTTTATCTCTGGCTTTTTACAGTATTAAAAAATCACAGTGTTTTTCCTGTCTGAATATAGTCAATCCAAGACCCAGAAGTATTCCCATGACTGTTATTAATAAAACCCTGAAGTCGAGACTACAGAGCGTTGTGAAAAGGGTGAGACGTTTGACTCCCTTAGAGTCTCTGATACTCAAACTGCTTCTTTAAATGTAAAACAAATTCACGTTTAAAACTCTATGACACAGTATGAACACTGCTCTTATTTCAGATTGAAAGATTAGAAGAGCTGTTGCCTCAAATCAAGCTAAAACACCATGAAAAGATGACAAAGGTGAACTTCTGATCTGATGTTATATTTAACCCCGTTTTCTTTTTACTGCTTTGATGTTTTTTCTCTTGAAACAGGATGTTGTTCCTTCATTTTTAAGTGTAAGTGGCTTTAGTTATGTCACAGATTAACCAATGTTTGCTACTTGCTATCAGGCCATCTAGCTAGTAGGCAGAGAGCATTTGACTGGACAAAAAGCCATACTGGTATATGCCTATCATCAGTAAGTCTTTTTGTTATTGTTTTCCAGGAAGATAAATGGTACATTTTAAATGCAAAATATACGCTATAAGTAAACTGAGTTAACTTTTAGGAGCATGGACTAAACACCACAAAACTCGAATTTTGTCTGTAAAAAAGTAATTCTTATATATATATAATGGCAAATAATTTAATGACTTTCATTGCAGGATATTGAGTTATTGAATCAAAAGCTGGTATTTCTTCACAAACGAATGCAGGTAAAGTGTTATTCCTCATTTAGCTGTGTGACTATTATCAAGATGGTAAATAATAATTACTAACTAATCTATTTCAACTATGTAATCTCTTCACATAGGTGTCAATTATAAAGGAATGTCATGTGAATATTATTTGCCATAATATTGTAATTATAAAAGCGAGACTCAATATGTCTGTTCGTTTTAGATGGCTGAGTCGTATTGTTGGGAGGGGATGTTAAGAAGAGCTCCTCTGTGGTGAATGATGCCTAAGTTTTCACCAACTAACATAACCAATAATATCTTAAAGAGAAGAATCAGGGTGTTCAGTTTTTCTTTTGTATCTGTAGAGAATCTGAATGATCTTTCTGAAGTTTAAGATAAATAACTCGCCATGTATTTTATCTGCATAGTGGACACATGTCAGATTGAAAATGCATGAGTGTGACTGCATTTATATATGACATCTACAAATAAATTCTACAAATAAATGCTTAAGATTTTCGTGATTTTTAGTGGATGTAGGAATCCAGTTCTCCTCAGATTCATACAGGTTTCTAGCAGAGTAACCACAGGCGTAGAGATTCACCTTAACTACTATATCAACTGGATGCATTGCTGTGAATGGGTGCTGTCAGAATGAGAGTCCAAACAGCTGATAAAAGCACCACTATAATCCTCAAGCAATCCACACCACTCCAGTCCACCAATTAATGTCTTAAAAAGCCAATAACTGTGTTTGTAAGAAACAAATCCATCAAGACTTTGAAACTTTAAACCATTGCTTCTGGCTAAAATACAAGTCCTCATATTTCTTTCTCCAGTGAAATGGATTAAGTGAATTTACAGCAGAATTTAGAGTAGCTCCATGCCTAACGACACCCCTTAGCTGCTTTATATTCACTGTAAATCATGGATTCTTGGGGTTATTGTTTTAGTACTGCATAACAAGTTCCTTAAAAACTGCATCTCTAATGATCACTAATACAATTCATTGAAAGATGGCAAAATATAAATGTATTAGACCTATATTTAATAAAAATATAAAAATGTGGTTGGGTGTCCTGAGATCGAATCCCGCCTTGTGGACCTTTCCTGATCTCTCACTTGCTTCCTGTCCTGTCAGTACTGTCCTATCAAGGAAAAATTGCAAAATTACAAAAATGTGTAATAACTCTGTAAAATAAGTAAATTAGCCAATTTTGTTTGTCGAAGAGTTGCAAAAATGACAACACCCTTGTAAAGTTCTTGTACTTAGTATGTCCTCAATAACTTAATATTGCTCTGACCCCTCTTGGCATTGAATGCACAAGTTTGTGACAAATTGTCACATCTGTCTTGTTTAACTCCTGGAGTATGACCTCCTTAAATGCCCTGGTACCCATACATTGCTACAGAAGAACTTCACAAACACTGAACTTCACTATGGGAACTCGCTGTATCCCTCCTCTAGCAATGCCATAGCATTTTGGTTGCTGTTAGATCTGAAATTATTGACTTCATTATGAATATTGCTTTGGAAAAGGCTAAATGATTTTATTGTACTTAAGGTAGTTTGAACAGTGCAATTTTTTTTTTTTTAAGACGCCTCTTCTGCTCACCAAGTCTGCATTCATTTGATCCAAAGTACAGCAAAAACAGTATAAATATTGAAGAAAAAAAAAGTACTATTTAAAATAACTTATATTAAAATAATCTCTTTAATCCCCCCTAAATAAATAAATTAAATTCAATTACATTTATACTTACTCCAAACTTTTAAATGGTATAATGTTACAAAAGCTTTTTATTTCAGATAAATGCTGATCTCTGGATCTTTCTATTCATCAAAGAATGTAAAAAAAATGTACTCAGCTGTTTTAAATATAGATTATAATAATAACACATCATAATTCATAAAAAATGTTTTATTGAACAGCAAATCATCACAAAGATTCACATATAATGTACTCACCCCCTTGTCATCCAAGATGTTCATGTCTTTCTTTCTTCAATCTTAAAGAAATTATGTTTTTTGAGGAAAATATTTCAGCATTTTTCTCCATATAATGGACTGATGTGGTGCTCCGATTTTGAACTTTCAAAATTTAATTTAAATTTAAAATGCGGCTTCAAACGATCCCAAATACGGTTGTAAATTATCCCAGCTGAGAAAGAAGGGTCTTATCTAGCAAAACGATCGGTTATTTTCATAAAAATAATACTATTTAAATACTTTTTAGTCTCAAACGCTCGTCTTGTCTTTCTCTCCCTGAACTCTGTGTATTCTGACTCAAGACAGTTAGAGTATGTCGAAAAACTCCAATCGTATTTTCTCCCTCAACTTCAAAAATCAAGCGTTTGACATTAAAAAGTATATAAATTGTATTATCTTTATGAAAATAACCCTTCTTCCTCAGCTGGGATCATTTACAACCGCATTTGTGATCGTTTGAAGCTGCATTTAAACTGCATTTTGGAAGTTCAAACTTGGCGCACCATATCAGTCCATTATATGGAGAAAAATGCTGAAACGTTTTCCTTAAAAAATATATTTTCTTTACGACTGAAGAAAGAAAGACATGAACATCTTGGATGACAAGGGGGTGAGCATATGTGAATCTTTGTTTTGGAAGTGGACTATTGAGAAATTACTCCTCTTCAAATGTTTTGGTTCAGCAAAAATAGCCTTGGACCAGAACATTTTTATTTAGTTTTATTTCACAAGTTCACCTGCCCATCCAGTCCTAATGGTTAATGGTAAACTAACTTAGCTTGCTGTCCTCAACAGAGGCCCGAACCCAAGGCTCGGCTTGAGCTTTGAGTATAACTACCCATTGCGGTGCTACACAGAGAGAGAATAACAGAAATAGGAGGAGATGGGGAGGTGGAGGGATGCCAGAAGAATTGATGCTAAGACTGCGCAATGACTGCTGCTTATATACGCTTGTTATAATGATTGACAGGACTGAACAATTAGGCTCCTCACAGAACTTTGTTTGGAACCTCATTTAGCAACTTTTATGAGGGTGTATGCATTTCTGCAACATATTTTATCACTTTAATAAAGAAATCTCATTTTCCTGATTAATTTTGACATGCTTCTTTGGTAACTGATCAAGCAGGACTTCCTGGAACCCAAATAAGTCTTCTACATTTATTCATTTGGCAGATGCTTTTATCCAAAGTGACTTCTAAGTAAAGAGTAATTGCTGAATTTAAGTTTCAGTGCACTGTTACAAATACACCAACATATGCCCATTATAATTTTTTAAGCATCAATATATTTATATAAAGTGGGATGCGTGTTTTTCAAGTGCTGTGACTGGTTATTATTAGAAATAATCAATGAGTTTAAAGGGTGCATACACTACCAGTCAAACGTTTTTAAACAGTAAGATTTTAATGTTTTTTTTAAAAGAGGAATATGACAGCTGTAGCCAAATTCCCTGACACGTCTGTGTGTGGTGGCTCTTGATGCTTTGACTCCCGTCTCAGTCCATTCCTTGTGAATTTCACCCAAACTCTTGAATCGATTTTGCGGTTCTCTCGGTTGGTTGTGCATCTTTTTCTTCCACACTTTTTCCTTTCACTCAACCTTCTGTTAACATGCTTGGATACAGCACTCTGTGAACTGTCAGCTTCTTTGGCAATGAATGTTTGTGCCTTAACCTCCTTGTGAAGGGTGTCAATGATTGTCTTCTGGACAACTGTCAGATCAGCAGTCTTCCCCATTATTGAAGGCTCAGGAAAACTTTGCAGGTGTTTTGAGTTGATTAGCTGATTGGCATGTCACCATATTCTAATTTGTTGAAATAGTGAATTGGAGGGTTTGTTAAATGTGAGCCAAAATCATCACAATTAAAAGAACCAAAGACTTAAACTACTTCAGTCTGTGTGCACTGAATTTATTTAAAGGGGTCATCGGATGCTAAGTTCACTTTTTCATGTTGTTTGAACATTAATGTGTGTTGTCAGTGTATGTACAAATCTACCCTATAATGATAAAAATCCATGCAGTGGTTTTTAATTAATCTGTAAAAATAATATGCCCTTTTTCAAATCGAGCCATTCTCAGATTCCTGTCAGTGTGGTGTCACACCCACAGAGGCCGCTCCCACAATAGTTGATTGACATGAGTGTCTTACCTCAGATCAGTTGTAACAGTCCGACCTCCACGTTTTGATGCCGGAGCAGGGATGTAAGTTAGACAAGAATTGATCGATTGAGGTGTTGTGTTGCTGGATGTAATCATGAACATAGTGGTCGTCATTTACTCCCGACATCTGAGCCACTGAAGATGCAGTGGATTAAGTTTGTTTGTGAATGGAATGCACCTCCCGATCTACATATATCCATCTATGTTTGCGCGAATCATTCGTGATCCAGCTTTACTTACAGCAGAAGTGAGTATAAGCTTTTTTTTAATGAATCTTTGTGATCACCTTTCCTAATAACATGCTAGTTAGGAAGTTTAGCGGCTAAACGCAGCTAAATGCGGTTAAAGTAAACAGGCTCGTCACTCCACAGAGAGAAGAGAGGGGCGGGGCGAGCAGAGCTCATTAACATTTAAAGCAGCCTCGACCAGAATGGGATGATTTTTGCAGAGCTGATTTTGGCAAGGTTAAAAGGGTGTTGTTTTACACTACCACTGAGAATTTTTAACCCAAGTATATTAAAGACTTTTCATTAAGACCCTAAAGAATCATATCAACTTGTGGAAAATGGGCGTCCGATGACCCCTTTAATACACAAATTTTACAATTTGAGTTGAATTACTGAAATAAATGAACTTTTCCACGACATTCTAATTTATTGAGATGCACCTGTAGTTAAGCCACGTTCGAAGTGGTTGTAAATTGAGGCGTTCACACCATATCGGAATTCCTGTGCTTACGAGATTCCAACTTATAAAAAGCGTTAACGTCCTTGTAGAACTTGTAATTACAACTTGTGAACTGGGAGTCTTCTGAGAGCTACGACTTGTACCACATGACCGCTGTACCACCTGACCAACATAGGCTCTGTTTAGGCGTTGATAGTGTGGTCATAGAAAAACCTAATTCCAAGTCTGAGGACGTGAACAGCTCCGAGTAGAACGTCACACGTTGTCATCTCGAAATTACGGTAATTACAATATGGCATGAACGCAGCATCTCTCTACAAACATACACTTTTGTTGCAACCACAATTGTTTCTGAAGAACTACATTATTTGGTGGAAGAATACTGTTTTTATTAATATCATTAGACTTACTTGGCCGTTTTATTTTGTGAAATCTTACTACACGTATGGAATAATCGTTTTATAAAAGCAACAAGCCCCGTGAAGCCATGATTTACAGTGAATTTATAACAGCTAAGGGGTGCTGTGCCAAACAACGCCCCTTAGCTGTTATAAATTCACTGTAAACCACAGCTTTTTGGGGTTTATTGCTTTACCAGAAGCCAATAGACAGAGACAATTTTTCCTTGCTGCTTAAACCCCAACTCCCCACAAGAACAACAGCATTGCAGTAATGTCTCCACTTGTTTATTGATACAGAAAAAGTTGTAGTTCTGAGCAGTGACTTCCCTGTACAACCTACCAAGATGTTCTGAAAAAGTACCAAAATATATATTCCAAAATACGTCGTATATAAACCTCAATGAATTTGATGGACACTTCAAGACCGAGGACAATGAGAAAACTCACTCACTTCCACTCTATAACTGCAGCTGATTGAATTATTTCCAAATAAAGCATTGATCCCAATGTCAGCCTTCTGATTGAAACAAAAAATTTTTATTTTAGACATCAGGATCAATGACACTGCAACAAAATTGTTCACGAACAAGAAACAAGGGAGAAAGGAATGTCAATGTAATTCAGCATTTGAGAGCATTTCAATAGGATTGTGGGTGATGGCTTCATCAGGGAAAAAAAAAAAAAATAGACAAGCATCTTTCATCATGTTATTTTTTAAAAAATGTATTTGATCAACCACATATTGGTGTTCAGAAAAAAGGTCACAAATACTGACACAAATGATTCACTACTAAATGAAAAGAAAAGAACCAGAAAGCAAATCAAGTTGACAGTTACTGGAAAAACACTATGTACATAAACGAGGGTGCGATGGACAAGACAGATACATTAGGAGTACACAGACTCGTGTGTTTGTCACCTCTGCTACCATACTGCACTCTGTTCATTCAGTTATCAATTACAGACGTCGTTGACTGGAATATTAAATCAGAACAAAAAAAAACAAAAAAAACCAAAAAGAACAAATGGTCTGGTTTAACAGTTCTAGTTGCTTGCGTCTTTGAATTGTTTAAAACTAAAATGCTCTTTCTTATGGAGCTATCCTTAAAATTTTCCCAGTGGTCTGAATTCAAAGGGGAAAGTGTCCTCGAAATAATCAGCACTTCTATTCAGTTTTAGATTTTTTGCTGTCGTTGCCGTTTTCCTCAGCCGCGGTCTCCTCCGGCTTTCGCTTCTTGGTGCTCTCGTCTTTGTTGTTCCCAAGGTGTGGGGAGAAGGTGATAATTATACAGGTCATGTTGTCACATCCTGTGCCGTCTCCTGAGGTGTCTGGCGCCAAGCAGTGGTCCAGCAGCTAGACGGTGAAGAAAAGAAACACTTCTTAGCAAACTGGCTGATGTTTTCTTCATGGTGCCAATGGCTACACGACTATTAGCAACAAATAACAGTCATTTATTAATGGCAATAGAAGTTATTCTTTTAACTGTTTAATTTCAGAAAAAAGCATAAATGCATCTTTCAGTGGTGGATTCCAACACCAGTGAAATCCAATATAATTTTAATACTGCAGCAAAACAACAAATGTAAATGGCTTGTAGCCTTGTAGTATTTTTAAACATTTGTTGAAGTTACTAAATGCATATCTGTTTGCAACTTTAAAGGGATAATTCAGCCAAAAATGACACTTACCCCATGATTTACTCACCCTCAAGCCATTCTAGGTGTATACGGCTGTTCTTTTAGATAAATACAATCAGAGTTAAATTTAAAAATGCCCTGGCTCTTTCAAGATTTATAATGGCAGTGAATGACTGTTGAGATTTTGAAGCCCAACAAACTGCATCCATCCATCATAAAAAGCACTCCATACGGGACCAGGCAGTTAATAAAAGCCTTCTGAAGTGAATCTATGCATTATTTAAAATTTTAAAAGCTGCAATCTCTAGCATAAGCTCTGGTAAGAACATGCTAGTCTCACAAGAACCAAGTTTTGTTTACAGGAGCAAAGGAAGCAAAGTTTCTTTTGTTTAGGCAAAGGAAAACCACTCTGGATTATTTGCATGCTGGGTTATTTTTAACCCAAATGCTGGGTTCAGTCTGCTGGGTCATTTTATTGGGTTGTTTAAAATATTTTTACTAGGGATGTCACAATTCTCAATATAATATTGAACCGTTTGGTATGTCATCCACGGTTCAGTACGCGCTTGTGAACTGCAGTTTTTTGGTTTTGCATTTAAATCATTTTGTTTTATTTCTCTCGTAATTTCATGTGTTGAGATGAGGAAATGCTTCCCCGCTTATATTTGAAAAAGCAACACACGCAGAGCATCTTCTCCTCTAATGACATGCAATAAGCCTTTTTAAACAAAACCTGTTTAAAAACAAAACCTGTTTTAAACCAGTTTTAAAAAAGTTATGAAAAAAAAAACATAACTTGTTTTAATTCACAAGATCAATTGAGTGTTTAAAATAACTTCCTTATGTGATCTGATGTGGATTATCATCACAGAATGAGGCAGACAATAAATTCTATATTTCATATTCTATATATGTCGATTAGCAATGGCTTACAGATATACTTCATCATTATGAAAATACCCAAAATGGCTTAAAGAACACAAATAAACATATTATTGCAGACAAGTGTTTATTATCCTGACATTTCATCATTCAAAACTTATCGTTATATCTTGTTTTTATTCAGTTACAACGATAGCGATGCCTTTATCCATATTAGAGATTTCCTGGCTGGAATTGAACGTAATCAGTGCTGCTACTTTGATACATGTGTGGATTTTCTGCACAAGGGCGTCCAGTATGAATGAAACCCATCCTATTTTGCGTAATTTTGCATAATTTGATGGAGAGAGAGAGGAAAAAAAATAAAATAAAAACCACACACAACACACTGATGTGGCAAGCTATTAGAACTGAACCGAAAACCGTGGTCAAAAACCGAGGTACATACTGAACCGTAGACTAACTCTCTTTATTAAAAAAAAAAAAAACAAAAAAAAAAACCCCAAATGCTGGGTTCAGCCTGCTGGGTCATTTTATTGGGTTGTTTTTAATATTCTTTCAACCAGGTGCTGCATAGTTTTTCTGTAACTAAGCTGCTGGGTCATTTTTAATGGGTTATTAAATAATTGCGATTTTTTTTTTTTCTACCCAACCGCTGGGTTGAGCCTGTCTCCGACAAAACAACCCAGCTGTTGAGTTACAGTCAGAGCGCGGACCTTTTGCATCCTCTACAGGAGAGAGCGGTTCTCAGTGCACCGGTTTGGATTTTAAATTTCCAGCCCATTTTCAGCTAGCAATATACTCATTTTTAAACAATAGTTGATTTAAATAAAACCACCCAACATGTTGGGGAAAAACATTTTACCCAGCCAGCCATGTTCTGTCATCATGTGTTCTGTCCAGTGCATGGTTGCCAAATAGCCCAAGTTGGGTTGTTTTTAACCCAGCATTTTTAGAGTGCATCAAAATCCTTAATTTTACCTTTACAAATCCTCATTTTGTACCAATTTGTGTTATTGTTCTTACAAAAACGCAAAAACGGCCATTATTAAAATCACAGAGCCGCGTGGAGTACTTTTATGATAGATGCACTTTATTAGGCTACTGACTCTCAACACCCATTCACTGTCATTATAAATCTTGGAAAAGGCAGGACATTTTTAATCTAACTCTGATTGTATTCGTCTGAAAAAAGTCAGTCATACACACCTAGGACGGCTTGAGGATGAGTAAATCATGGGGTAATTTTCATTTTTGGGTGAACTATCCATTTAACATTAACATCTTGCCAAGAAAAGTGTTTTAAATCAAGAGCATTTCACACAAATCCATATTTATTACTAAAATGCTTAAGCATTTTTAAGCACACAAACAGACTTATACAAAACATTTTGCAGTACTTACCTCTTCAATAATGGCAGACAGGGGTTTGTTTTTACTAGCCTCGGTTTTCAATCTCTCACTTACAAAGTCCACCACTTCTTGACTGCTCATCACATTCCTTTAAACACAAACAAAAACAAATGTAAACACACTGACAATTTAATCTGCTCACTATTCATTAAAGTTCTGAATACTGAAAAAAAAAGCATTTCTCAAGGAAGAGACATGCACAAATCACAACAAAACACATTAATCTGCATTGTGATTGGATAAAGTGTTATAAAAAACAAACATTGCATTAAACTGAGTGACAACAATAAACCTAGACAGTATGCTGTTATCACATTTGACAGCCTAACTGAATAAATTGCAAATGACATTTTTTTTTAAATTTGTCCACAAGCGTTTTAAAAATGATTTTACATAAACAATCACTTCAACCAAAACTGCTACTAATACTATTATTATTCCTACATGCACAAAATAGAACCAAGAACTCAAATCTAAATGCAATGAAAAATAAAATCAAGGCATGATAGACAAATTAACAATGTCAAGCAAATATATTCTATTATGTATACCCAATTTACAAGTTGTGAAAATCCAACATACAAAATCATAAGTTATATTTGTGTCATTAGTCTTACCAGATGCCATCACAGGCAATAACCATGAAGTCATGATCTTCATTGAGAGTCAGCACTTTGACATCAGGTAGAGCAGAGATCATCTGTTCCTCTGGGGGAAGAGCCTTGTTCCTTTTATAAAAGTGATCACCTACAAGAAAACACAATGAAAACATTTTCTTCCACTCTTTAAAAATAAAATATGCAAAAATCAAACATTTGCAAAGATAATTCAGCAGCGTTACCAATAGCTCTGGAGAGGTTCAGGCCTCCATTGACACGGCCGTCCATGGTCACCTTCCCACCAGCATTCTTTATTCTGGCCAGCTCCAGCTCATCCTCTGGTTTGTGGTCGTAGGACATGTCCACCGCCTTTCCCTTTTCAGACACCACGCATCTGGAGTCTCCAGCGTTGGCCACGATGAGCTGCTTCCCACGAATAAGAGCAACTACAGCTGTGGTGCCACTGTCTGAACCTGGCTGCATTACAAAGAGAGAGAAAGTAATTAAAACACACAATGCACATGGTGACCCACCCTTTACACAACTTATTTTAAGTTAATCCAAAACAGTATGCTTTTTTTTTTTTTGCTGTGGAACACAAAATGAGAATTTGAAGCAAAATCTTAATTTGATTGCTACAGTGAGGGAATTAGAAAGTAGCATTTTTTAAAAATTCTCAATTTTTGTTCAACAACAACCACAACAACAACGTTTCAGAAGAACAGGAACAACATGTAAGCATCATGAACATCAGCTCAAGATAGAATGAGGTCAAAAACACTTTCACATGCTTCATTTCATGAATAAACACTACATTTTCCACAAATAACCACATCTCAGATGCCATGCGACTTATGCTAACCTCCTCTTTTCCATCCATGCCTGGCAAGCACATTTCCTCCTCTTCATCGGTATCCTCTTCCTCTCCCTCTTCAGTGTCATCCTCTTCTTCATTCTCACTGCTGTTCTCACCGTCCTCCTCACTGCAGTCCTATTTGCAGCAACAAAATAAAGTTACAATAATAAATAGATGCCACTCACATGCAAAGCAGCACTTTTATTTTTTTAAACATTTAATGTTGCAAACAAAGTATTTTTGAAAACAGCTTTCAGTACACTACGCCACATTAAGTTTTTGAAAACTCTTTTATGCTTACTCAATGCATTTACTTATGCAGATTATTTGATAAAATTTAAAACTGGATTTCTGCCATTTAGCATTAAAGAAGTCCACTTCCAAAACAAAAGATTCACATATAATGTACTCACCCCCTTGTCATCCAAGATATTCATGTCTGTCTTTCTTAGGTTAGGTTTTAGGTTTTTTTGAGGAAAACATTTCTGCATTTTTCTCCATATAATGGACTGATATGGTGCCCCGATTTTGACCTTTCAAAATGCAGTTTAAATGCGACTTCAAACGATCCCAAATGCAGTTGTAAACGATCCCAGCCGAGAAAGAAGGGTCTTATCAAGCGAAACGATCAGTTATTTTCATAAAAATAATACAATTTATATGCTTTTTAATGCCAAACGCTCGTCTTGTCTTACTCTGCCTGGACTGTTTTTGTTCCGGTTCATGACAGTTAGCGTATGTCGAAAAACTCCCATCTCATGTTCTCCCTTAACTTCAAAATAGTCCTATACCACGGTTTTTCCTTTTTGGTTGAGGGTGTTTGATTTTCTTTGCATGTTCACTTTGTTCGGTACTTCTGCAGCGATATAGGATGATTTTGAAATGATTTTTGAAGCTGAGGGAGAAAATACATTTGGAGTTTTTCAACACGCACTAAATGTCTTGAGCCAGAATACAGAGTTCAGGGAGAGAAAGACCAGACGAGCATTTGAGATTAAAAAGTATGTAAATTGTATTTGTTTTTAATGAAGAAAACAGATCGTTTCACTAGATAAGACCCTTCTTCCTCGGCTGGACTTGTTTACAACCACATTTGGGATCGTTTGAAGCTGCATTTAAACTGCATTTTGGAAGTTTAAAATCGGGGCACCATATCAGTCCATTATATGCAGAAAAATGTTGAAATGTTTTCCTCAAAAAAACTATTTCTTTACAACTGAAAAAAGAAAGACATGAACATCTTGGATGGGGGTGAGTACATTATATGTGAATCTTTGTTTTGGAAGTGGACTTCTCCTTTAAGAAAATCTTATGTAACATTATAAATATCTTTACGGTCTATTCTGGTCAATTTTAATGCATCCCTGCTGAACAAAAAAAATAAATCTCTCCAAAATTGACCATCATTCATTTAGTGTAAAGCTGCTTTAAAATGTGTACTGTAAAAATCGCTATACAAAAACTTGACCCTTTACAAACAAAACTTTACCAGGTCAGCCGTATCTGAGACTGAACTTGCAATGCAAGCAACCAGGTCCTTTGCCATTATACAAACCTAGACATAAACTGCCCAAATGCGCTAGATTTGTCCCCTCACCTCTTCCTCGCTACCTTCTTCTTCATCTTCTCCCTCCTCCGACTCTTCACTGTCCTCGAAGAACTTGGACTTGGCACTCCCTGGAGCAGCAGCTGCAGAGGAGGAGCAGGAAGGACCAGCATCACCAGATTTCTCAGCGGCTCCACCAGAAGCAGAGCCACTGCTGCCACTGGACGCAGCCGCCCGTCTGCAGGCCCTCATCTTGGAGCCTCCGGCCGCATCACCAGCAGTGGCTGCCTTCTCCTTCCCATTGCTGTCGGCTTCAGAAGCCCCGCTTTCCGTCTCACCGTTGATTGCCTTCTCAGCATGAGATTTCTCTCCATCCTCAGACTCTTTAGAGGCACCTGGACACGGCTTTTTGGCACTTTTGTTTTGGTTCTGTCCGAAGCGGCTAAGCAGCTCCTCGATTGTCATGGTGGCCTCTTCATGCAGCAGAGCTGCTTCTTCATTATCAACTGACGAGAAAGGTGAACGTTAATTTATGCATGCAGGTGACAAAACACTAACCCACTTATGGCAACTCTCACGACACACATTGCATTTGCTTGTCACTTATATATTGCAAAGTATCATTACGAAATGTTCCAAAAACAACACTGCTTAGCATTAATGAAAGAACAAATAAAATGAAAGTATTGTTTAAAGAAAGCACATCTATCGGTATTAATGTTGCATTCATTAGAGATATCATCAAAATAGCAACAAATTCAAAAACAACATTTCTCAGGGTGGTCAGAGCAGTTTCTATAAGATGAAACGCTTAAAAGCAAAGTAATTTCCAAAACACAGATTGAAAACTATAAATACACACACAAAAAAAGTTATAATTAGATCTAAAGCCTTAAAAAGAATCTTAACTCTTCCAAATAGGCTTCAAAATGTCTTTAAATATTTTAAAAACTGTTTGTCTTAATTTTAAAATAAGTTAAAACAACTACAAATCAAGATAGTTCTTAATCTAAGTCACCCACAAATTCGTGGAATTGTATGATTTAATTTTAGTTTGAATTATTTTAATCTATGGATGCTCAATTTCAGTAAATGACAGAAGGGGTGCCTTGAAATATTATTGTGATAGCAGGGGGCCTAGGGGTCTGAAAGTTAGAGAAACACTGATCTAAACTATTGATGACATCAATATGCCATATATACACAACCCCAACACTAACCATCATCTTCATCTGCTACTTTTTCTGTTTCTTCCTGAGGACGTCCAGCTATCTGAACAAGTTCCTTGATGACTTCCTCTGTGGTGATCCGGGCATCTATAGCCAGGAACGCATCTTCTAAAGCCTGGAAATATGAAAGCAAGCAGCACAAACACAGCAATGATGTCAGTGATTTTAATCATTTTCAAATTATATAATCTAATTAGACAACGGAAACTCACATGAAAGACAATAACAAAAAAACACAATGATTTAAAAATCCTGCTGTCTTCAAGTCATATCAGAATGATCATATTTTCAAGCTCTGAACATAACTACACCAAATAACTATAAGAGGTAAAGCAAGGTTACCTTTTGCAGTTTGCCATCCTTATATGCTTTCTGCTCTTTAATAATGTCAGGTAAATACTTGGAGCAATACAAAGCAACCTCTTCACCTGAAAATACACAGTTAAAAGTAAAAGTTAAAACTAAACGAAATTATCCAAAAATATTATGCACAATTTTCTGTACATTCTGTACCTTTTAGCACAATGGAGATGATAAAAAAAGATAATACTTTGAAGAAAGTTGACAACCAAAAGCCATCAACTTCCATAGTATTTTTCCCCCATTCTACTTAAGTCAATGGCTACTACCAACCGTCTTGTTACCAACATTCATCCAAAAAATTTCTTTTGTGTTCAGTAAATAAACTCACACCGGTTTGAAACAACTTTAGAGTGAGTAAAAGATGACATTTTTCATTTTTGGGAGAACTATAACTTTAAAAGGAATAGTTCATCTAAAAACAAAATCACTGCAAATTGTCATTTGCTCACCTTCATGTTGTTCCAACCCAGTGTTGGGGGTAACGCATTACAAGTAACACGAGTTATATCGTATTATACAAGAAAATATCTGAATTACTTTTTCAAATAAGTTAACCCCCAAACCTCCAAACCTGCAATCAACTGTTAAATAATACAAATATCCTTTAACTCTTAATTTTATTAACCACTGTTTTTGCTGCTGACCTTCTATGATCCAATTCAACCATACTAATAAGGAAAAACTAATCAAGATAAACTAACATTTCTTCTTTTTGCTTTATTGCTGAAGTGTGTTGAACTTTCTTCTGTGGTCCACTGTACAGATGTCAGTTTACTTCCTTCAGCCCGAGGCTTTTGGTGTTCATTTGCTAAAAATAGAACAACTTAAAAAACAAACAAGCAAGCCCTGCACAGATTTAAAAAGTAATGCAAAAGTAACTCAGTGCATTACTTAGTACTAAGTAAGTACTTAGTAACTTTTTTGGGGAGTAACACAATAGTTACGCTTTACCTTTAAAAGTAACTTTCCTTAACACTGTTCCAACCTGTATAACTTTCACCTCTGAAACCAGTGTCACCAGATGTATGATAATTTAGACCTCTGTACAAGTCCCATAATGTATGATAAATTCAGAATTTTGTGAAACTTAAAATGACGGTCACTGTAATCATAGGGCTTCTATACAAATTCATCTAGCTGTGGATCCTCCGTTTACTGTGCCGTGCTTTTAATCCAACAAGCACTATTCTGCGGTCCACGGCCGCATCAAATCTGTACTGCAGACGGACACCTCAACATCTGGCAACACACAGACATCTGATAACAGTGACTCAGAGGTGAAGTTTGGGACTTCCCACTTATTTAACACTTCATTATTTATCCATTGTGGTAATTTGCAGGTTGTGTCAAAAAGTTGCCGGTCTAGACATTTTTGAGCTTGTGGTATGATACTTTGACATTTTCAATTTGGCAACACTGTCTGGAACATAAAAGATGATATTTTGAAGAATATTGGTAGCCAAACTGTTTTGGTGATCACTGAATTTCGCTGTATAGATAAAGAAATATGTTCCACATAAGATCATCACACAGATGTGACAACTTTCATTTTTGGGTGAACTATCAATTTAAGTCTATTCTTACAAAAAACTATGATTATATGGGGTATTTGTATAGTTCTTTTGGGGACTTGATAGGCATGCTTTACTAAACAAAAAAAAACAAAAACAAAAACAAAAACAAAAAATTTTACTGTCCAAGCAAAAAAAATAAAGTAAAAAAGCAGAGTGGTTTGGACGGACACTGAATGTGAAAAACAGAATTTTCATTTATAGGTGAATTTTCTCTTTAAAATGTACACGTTGTGGGGCTTTAAACGTTACCAGCTTACCTCCATGACCATCATAGACTGCAAACATCGCAGTTTCATCATCCATCTCTGGGATGCAGTTGTGCGCGTCCTAGGAAACAAAACAAGCCATGAAAAAGGAGTTTGAAGCGGGAGTCCCTCTGACCTCACTGGCGCCAAAATCCACGCACGTCACTCCTGCCATACAAAACAACAGACGCTACAGAACTAACACGCTCACACTTTTATAGACCATTGGATGGGTTACGCATCCAATAAGTCTTAATTACACCGGCTAAAGGTCATTGTCTCGTGTTTATTTTCAAATATCAATAACAAACCACGAAGCAGCGACGGAGAGCGATTGAAACGGGATGTTTTACCTCCATAGACACTCGCCAGCCCTGCATGGCCGCGAAGCCGAAGTTCATGTTCTTATTCCCGCCGACGCCTGTGGTCTTCTCCGTGTTTGGTTGAGACAAGTAAGCCCCCATGATGTTTGCAATGAAGTTTCTTAAAGAAAAGCGCGTAATATGAAAGAAATCTGGTTTTCTGCTTTCAAAGACAGGTCAAACGTCTGTGTACACCAAGTACTTGTCACATTTCAGTGTGCAGAGACCCTTAGATGAGAGTAAACCGGTGTGTTACCCTGCTGCTGTTGCTAGCTGACGGGCTGCTAACACTGGTGATGCTGCTGGAGTTTTTAAATGAACAATCACAAATGAAAGAAGAGCTCAAACGAGGCTGTCAAAAACTGAGCGAACTCACTTTAAACACAGAAGGGGATAAATGCTGGTACGATTTAAGTCTCTTTTAAAACACAGAAAAGCCCCTAACACGTGTGAATCAACATAATCAACAGTCCACCAGCAAACCCATTTCACAGAGGGCGGACTTTAGGCACACCGGAAGCGGAAGTCTGCTCATGTAGCGATAGGTCGTTCATGAACGATTCGTTTGAATGAATCCTTTATATGACTCGGAAGTAGCGAGTCGTCTCAGAGAATGATTCAATCACTTTTTCTTCGTTTATGAACTAAAATATTCTGTTTCCCGTGCGTAGCCTATACGGGTGTTACGTTACAAAATACCGAATTACTCGGACCATGAACGAAATGACTTGAATAAGGATTCACTTGGATTTTGATGAACGAGATGCAGAGATTAAATTCAGGAACGATCTTCGCTTCAAAGCTCATTGTGAGTTCACGCATGCGCATAGTTCGTGGAAATTAGTGGCGGGGTTTTTTTGACTCGAATCTTTTGAATCGCTGCTAAAACGATTCGTTTATAATTATTCTGTGTCCTTTATTTATTGAGGCTCTTTTGACCGACTGAGTTCGTTTAGCTCGGCATGTGAGTCAGAGAGGAAAAAATATGTGTAAAATGAC
The DNA here is from genome assembly GCA_012976165.1 of Labeo catla. Lineage (NCBI taxonomy): Eukaryota > Metazoa > Chordata > Actinopteri > Cypriniformes > Cyprinidae > Labeo > Labeo catla. Next base: position 180,961 of record VONZ01000863.1, read on the forward strand.
GGTCTTTATTGTTCTTTGCTGTAGCTTTATTTAGACTGTAGTTCAGAAAATGTATTTAAAAACAGCATAGTTCAGTGAAGAAAAAGTAAACTTTTCTGAGGCACTTTTTTTGTCAGCTAGTTTCGAGCTGATTTTTTATAGATGCAATTTTTAATTTTCAGTTTCAGTTTTCCTCAGGTTAACAGTGGTGTCCAGCAGAAGTATCACAGTAGTTCATTACATTAACTGTCAACATGATCCACTATCATTTGACAGAATACAAATATTTTGTCTTTGTTTTAATTTTTAACGGTGCAAACGTATACAATTTTTAACGTTAATATGTTTATATGAATGAACATGAAATTAAACCTGCACACACTGGACAAAATATTTCATCTGACGGAAAAGAGACTGTACATTTTGAAAGCATATGTTATCTAAAATGTAAATTATGTAATTTAGGACTAGAATATAGGTAACCTCAAGAATCAATTGAACTCTGAATCAATTGAATCAATTGCTTCGCAAAATGATTCACTGTTTCGAAGCGCTCGAAACGCCACATGTTGGCGGCACCTGCTGGTCAAAACGGTGTAAATGCAACGAAAACTCAGCCCAAAAATGTAGTCAACTTTTGCAAACCAATTGCAGATTGTTTTCATGACAGTTTAATTTATTAAATATAATCTACAATACATTTTTAAATAATAATTTTTCCCTATACTATGGAAGTCAACATTCTTTCAGTGTTTCAGTTTGTAGGCAGTTTGATTATAGACCTTGAAATAGTGCTTTATCTCAAATATTTAGTGAGAATTTATGAAATTGAGGTAAAATCTTTGAGATGTACCATCTCATTTTCCGTATAGCACAATCACTACAAACACACAGCAACAAACAGACATGAATGAAAACTTACACAAAATCACAATAATACATAACAAATAAATAAACAGCAGAATATCATCAGATACAATCACGTGTAAAGCCTAGGTATAAACAATAGGTCTATAAACAGTAACCGCCTCATTGATAGCATGAACAGAGTGTGATTAAACACTCCAAATAATGAAATTATCTAATTCCAACAGGGTCTGGCTGCAGACATGCACCTGCACTCTCAGACACCTGCACTTCTGCAACTGACGTCATTTGCAGTCTATTTTATTTTTTACTTTATTTTATATATTTATTATTTTTTTAATCAAATCTCTCAACATTTTACAACAGTAGCCAGGTGGTGAAGACAAGAGAAAATAAACAAAATTACAATGTCACTCGCAATCACCACCTGCACTCTCAGCTACCTGCGACATCACTTGCAATCCACACAAATGGTGCGTGTTGCCAGTGGAGACAAGAAGCTGTGGTGGTTAAACAATTAAAACTAATTTAGCATAACATACAGAGTCCTGCAAAGTCATCTGTAGGAGATAAAGACAAGACCCGCAAATCCATGGCCACAGAACAGCACAATATGAACGAATATGAATATGAAGCAGAATATGAACGAGAGAATATGAAGTCTCTCGTTAGGCGTTTTCCTCCCGTAGAAAACCATTAACACTTAGTATGGCTTAATGTATTAAGATGCAATTAAAATCAATATCAAATTCGATATACAGTTTATTAATATAATGTATATGTAGGCTATACAGTGTTTTCCTTCGCAAAATGTGGCATAATATGGCATAACGGATTAAGATGATAAAGACTAAACTCAGTATGCTCCTATTCATTATTAAAACAACTACACACAAACAGGTGAGCCCAGAATAAACACAACGCCACATACATTCATCTGTACATCTGACTACTGTATAGGACTTTGAGCACTATTAAGCACTAATTTATTATCCAAAAGTCAGAAAAACTTGCAATTGTAGAAGGTCAGTTTTATGTATGACAGTGTGATCAGCATAGAGTTGAATACAAAATTTATTCAAAGTTATGGTAAGTTATTTACATAAATAGAAAAGTGGCCCCAGTGTTGAACCCTGGGGCACACCTCTTTCTTAAATAAAAAAGATTAGATTTATTAACATAGGACTACACATTGTTTTCAATTATGCAGGTGAATTAAGCCACAAAACTGCATTTTCAATAGGCCAATAGCATGAAATGCATCTGAAAGCAGAGAGCAAATTACACTGCCCGTCCAAAAAAAAAAAAAAGTGACACAACATTTATTCCCATCCAGAATTTTTCACCAAGATCTTGTATTAATGATAGGAGAGTCGGACCGCTGCACAAAGTCTTCTCCAGCACATCCCAAAGATTCTCAATGGGGTTAAGGTCTGGACTCCAATTCATATGTGAAAATTATGTCTCATGCTCCCTGAACCACTCTTTCACCATTTGAGACCAATAAATCCAGGCATTGTCATCTTGGAATATGCCCATGCCATCAGGGAAGAAGAAATCCATTGATGGAATAACCTGGTCATTCGGTATATTCAGGTAGTCAGCTGACCTCATTCTTTGGGCACATAACGTTGCTGAACATAGACCTGACAAACTGCAGCAACCCCAGATCATACCACTGCCCCCACGGGCTTGTACGGTAGGCACGGTGGATGCATCACTTCATCCACCTCTCTTCTGACCCTGATGCACCCGTCACTCTGGAACAGGGTAAATCTGGACTCATCAGACCACATGACCTTCTTCCATTGCTCCAGAGTCCAATCTTTATGCTGCCTAGCAAATTGAAGCCTTTTCCCCCCGATTAGGCTCACTGATAAGTGGTTTTCTTAAGGCTACACTGCTGTTTAGTTCCAGTCCCTTGAGTTCCCTTCGCCTTGTGCATGTGGAAATGCTCTTACATTCACTTTTAAACATAGCCATGAGTTCTACTGTTGTTTTTTTACGATTTGATTTCACCAAAAATTTAAGTGATCGCGGATAACGATCATTCAAGATTTTTTTCCAACCACATTTCTTCCTCGAAGATGATGGTTCCTCACTATCCTTCCAGTTTTTAATAATGCGTTGGACAGTTCTTAACCCAATTTTAGTAGTTTCAGCAATCTCCTTAGATGTTTTCTTTGCTTGATGCATAATTTGACCCTTCTGAAACAGGTTAACATCTTTTCCACGACCACAGGATGTGTCTTCAGACATGCATGTTTAAGAAATGAGAAGCTGCTCACTGCATCAGTTAAGGTTAAATAACTTGTTGCCAGCTGAAACATAATCATCCATGCAGTAATTATCCAATGAGAGGCTCTTACCTATTTGCTTCGTTAAATCCAGGTGGTGACTTTTGTTTTGACGGGCAGTGTATATTTCATTATGTGTCATTTAATGTTGCTATATGTAACATTTTTCAGTTTATACCACCAAAAATGCAAAGAAAAATGTCAGCTTTTTATTTTATTTATTTTTTTAATCCCAGCCTTTTAATGTAGTCTCAGATTTATGTGCTTAAACAAATAAATAAATTTAGGGTTTAATGCATTCATCATTTTTCATAAATTAAGGAAATTAAAACAATGTATATTTGCATAAAACTATGGTCATTGTTTTTATTTTAAATATGTTTAATTATAATTGTATATCAGAAAAATTACATTCATATACAATGTTATACTGTTACTTTTAAAAGTAATGCATTACAACAGTGTGTTACTCCCTAAAAAAGTAACTAATTATGTTACTTTTCGTAGAAAGTAATGTGTTAAATCTGGAAAGGGCTTACTTGGTTGTTTTTAGTATAAAAAAAAAATATTTTTGGCAAACATAAAAAGCCCTTTCACACCAGAAGTGAAATGAATACAGCTCAGGCTGAAGGAAAAGTAAATTAATGTCTAGAATGCAAGACAAGAAAGTTAAACACTCTTCAGCTATAAATAAATAAATGAGTATAAATGTTAGTTAATCTAAAGTAAATTTTGATTAATAATATGGTTGAACTGGATCATCGAAGGTCTGCAGCAAAGACACTGGTTAATAAAATAGGATTAAATACATAAAGGATATTGTGTCATTTAACATATTTAATTATTGCAGGTTTGTATCGTATTCTGAGTTTGCATTTCATTATTTGGTTAAAAAAAATTTAGGGTCTAATTCTTGCTATTAACAAACCATTACTTATGACTTTTGCCTCAATAAACTACTAATTTGCTGCTTATTAGTAGTCAGTAAGGTAGTTGTTAAGTTTAGGTATTGGGTATGATTAGGGATGTAGAATATGGTCATGCAGAATATGTGCTTTGTAAGTACTAATAAATAGCCAAAATGTTATGAATAGGCATGCTAATAAGCAACTAGTTAATAGTGAGAATTGTTTTCTATACTAAAGTTTAACCCATTCCCTTTATTCATTTTAAGAAATCCTGAATCTTTTTTTGCAAGTGAGATGAATTAATGCATGTTCACATTTAGTCTCTGCACTTATTCCCGATTTCTCTCAACATGGGGACAGGAGACTTGTCAGTCAATAAAAGGGAAAACAAAGTAACTGGCGTTACTTATTCGAAAAAGTAACTCAGATATTTTCTTGTAAACTAAAAAGTAGTGCGTTATTTACTAGTTACTTGAAAAAAGTAATCTGATAACATAATTTGTGTCACTTGTAATGCGTTACCCCTAATACTCTTTTCATTACCATTAGTATGGCCACAACAGTGGGACCTCCATGTAAGTGTCACTTCTTGATATTATTGAGAGAGGGCGCTCAAACACAAAACATCACACACATTTCAGGGGCATTTTATAATACCACTAGAGGGCGTAGATTTCCATTTGTTGACGCTTGTAAAATTGCAGAACAACCACTAGAAGACATAAATGATTTGACAAAACTTTAGTCAAATCACCTGTCACATTTAACAGATTTTTATTTTTATTAAATGAATAGACTAAATTGTAACACTTTCATATGACTTTAACTGATCAGCCTTAAATGCATGAAAGTATTTTGTTAATATCATTTAGATTTTTTGTTTATTTAAAAAACAATATAACAGAATGTCAATTCAAAGAATTGACAGCTCCTTTAGCCGAATGACTTCTATGGACCTTCCGCACTGTCCGGGCGAGATTAAGATGACTGCACCATCATCTCCCAAAAGTCCCGAGCTGAAATCAACAATCTCACTGACTTTTCACCAAATCTCCCAGAGAGGGTCATCCCCCAAAGCTGGCTGAAAAATGGGAGTCCCTGCTGTGATTGACGTTTCGAAAGAAGCCCGTCCAGATGGAGAGGTGTGAGAAAGTCTCTCAGCAATAGAGCCTTAGGGGGGAGGAACATTATTCCCTCAACTGCTGAGTCACATGAGCCTCTTTGTTTGACCCGCAGCAGCTGATATGTACAAACACACGCACATGGCTGGAGCGTGGGACTGGTGCGCCACTCACCCACCTAAACAAACAATGAAGAAAATCAGCAGGCATCTAAGAAACAAATGACAGTCGGCTCACTAAATGAGTCAGAGATCCAACTGAGCCTCGTTCATCTCTATGAACCACCTTTGACCGGCACAAAGTTCCTGCTAACACACACACTGTCTGCCTTTTATAATTAGCCGGCTTCATTATTCATGAGGCTTTCCGATATCCCCAGACTAATGAGATGATCGACACCTAATCAGGCTTACGTCTCTACTGAAGTGGCCTGAGATGTATTTGTTCGCTTTGGGAGGGGGAGAACGAGCGTTCCCCTCTCTCTCTGTGTCTCTCGCGCTCTCTCCTTTTTTCTCCTTGATGTGAACAACTGATGACCCGGGAATGCGCGATCCCCCGGGGATTAGGGTTTGCTGGAGTCTATGGGTATGAAACACTGCCATCTGCCACCGGGCACATTCATATACTCGGCAGAAGGCCACATCGTTTGTTGATTTAAATGGAGAACTTAACTTTCCCAGGACAGTATGACCCTAGCGCCCCCACCTCCTATGCAATACTGTCTGCGAGCGAACGGGAACGAAGCCTATTTTAAGAGATTCCCGTTACCACATGATGATGGATCTCCTTCGCACAATATGGCAGTGTCTGTGGATTCTGGGGGTGTGGGAGCATCTCCTCAGTTGATTGGTAGAATGCTAATGATACTGAGAAAACTCCAAACGGCTTCATCCGAGCTGTCAGAGCCCAAGCACCTAAGCTGCTGCTGCAGACACAAAGTCAGGCTTTGGCCATTGTTGGACCAGATGCAAGGGTGGTACTTCAGACCATTAGACTGAATGCTGGTGCTAAGTGTATAATTAGCCAAAATAACCGATCTCAACTAGTCGTTATCAATCTTGAGGAGTAACTAGCCGAGAGTAGTAAATTAACAACATTTTTCATTTGTGACAGTAGCAGTGGTGAGCGTGAGAAAACACTACTTTTTACTGATATTTTGGTCACATTGCGTTGCACTCGCAGCTTGCTTTGGAAAAAATGCAAGATGCAGTGGAATGGGAAAAAGGCCTAGAGACATGTTTTTTTAAAAGCTGAATTCCTTTGAACTTGAGCTTTGAGCAATGCTTTTGGATTGCCGTGTCATAAGGGAGAAACAATGCTCAAAGACGTCCAGTAAGTATGTGTCTGTTCAATGTACTGAGACCTGTTTTATTTTGGGCAAAATAAACATTATTTTGATTATAAAAATAAATGATATGCTGATCTAATATGCTAATGTGTTGCTCAAGAAAAGCTGGTCACACTTTATTTTAAGGTCCAATTCTTGCTATTAAAGGAGAAGTCCACTTTCAAAACAAAGATTCACATATAATGTACTCACCTCCTTGTCATCCAAGATGTTCATGTCTTTTTTTTCTTCAGTCGTAAAGAAATTATGTTTTATGAGGAAAACATTTTAGCATTTTCTCCATATAATGGACTGATATGGTGCCCCGAGTTTGAACTTCCAAAATGCAGTTTAAATGCGGCTTCAAACAATCCCAAACGCAGTTGTAAACAATCCCAGCTGAGAAAAAAAGGTCTTATCTAGTGTAGATATCTAGTTTTCATAAAAATAATACAATTTATATACTAAATGACTAAATGATTACAGTTGAAAATATTTTGTTAGTAATGTAGAAAAGTAATCAAATGTAATCAATTACATTATTTTAATAAAGTTGCATTACTGTAAATGGGGTAAGCTTTTTCCAAAGTAACTTTCCCATCACTGGTTTTAAAGTAGCTTCCTAACTCTGCTTATTATTTGAAATCTGTGACTGCACTATTATTCTTTTTTGGGCCAGAAACACTGAAACTTGTTGTTAGAAAACCTTTCTTAAATGTTGAATATAAATGTCACATGATCACTAGCATTCCTAAGGGAGTAAAATTGGTCAACCAGTACAATAAACCCCATTGTGTTTCAAAGAATACTGTGCCTTTAGTGCACACAATCAGATTGCCTTTATAACAGTTCGCTTTGTGGAAGAAACCACAAACCATTAGATTTTTGCTTTGTAGTTTGCTACAAATCACTTGATCGCATGGCATCTGCAACCGCAAAATTCAGCAGAATTTAACCGCCTGTCAATCACACATCTTCGAGCCAACGCATGCATTATTAACATTTTTATTTTGTATTTGCTTTCTGGCTGCTTTTCATTTAACACATTTCCCTCTGAAAATCAGCACAAAAAAAGTGAAGCCTGCTGATCTTATGAATCCTGACTCTGAAAGGTGTCTATTGTTGTCTATGCATCAACATACATCAGATGCAGATATTTCATTAGCTCTGTATGTGTCTTGATGTGCACAGATTTGCTAAATATGACACCATCACGCACACATTCATCGACAGGACAACAGACACCTGTGTGCTGTTTAGTATCACTCCTCTCAGGACTGCTTCAGTTACTATACATATATCTGCTGTTTTCTCTTACACTTTATTATGTGATTAGTGTTGAGAACTCACTCATGCCCTGTCCTCATTGCACCCTCACAATAACATCTGCCGTTATCTTCCAGAATATGTCCACGTTCTCACTTTGTGGAACAAGACCCAGTGATAATGCAAATAACCGATAGTGCTCTTCTATAGAATGGATGTGAATCTGCCAATGTCTGGCACGTCTGTCTAACAAGTAAATGATCTATCATGTTAAAAAATAATATAACACATGCACTAAACCCTACAATAAACCTTTGGGCTCTTTTATTGTAACTCGTGTTTCGTGGAAAACATACCCAAGTGCTTCAAAACCACTGTACCAGGTGTGCTGAGCAAGTTTACGGTCAGATAAGCCATACATATGAAGCTGATTATGTTATGCAAACATCAAAATGTGTTAGTTTATAAACTAGATAAAAAGTTCGTCAAGACAAACTTTAGGTTGCCTTGAGAAAGCCCAGCTTGAAAGTTTAAAGCAGTTGTAAAAGCCTGAAGTTTGAAGATTTAAATAGATGGATTACATAGACATTGTAGTTAGCAGTTTTACAGCATGATTAGCAAGTTACTAGCATGTTGCTAGTCTGTTTTTCAATGATTATCATGTTACTAGCATGTTGTTAGAATGATTAGCAAGCTGCTAACATGTTTCTAGCATGGTTAGTAAGTTGCTAGGATGTTTCTAGCATGATTATCATGTTACTAGCATGATTCTAGCACGATTAGCAAGTTACTAGCATGTTTCAAGCATGATTAGCAAGTTACTAGCATGATTCTAGCATGATTAGCATGTTAATAGCATGTTGCTACCATGATTAGCAAGTTTTTAACATGTTACTAGCATGATTCTAGCATGATTAACAAGTTATTATGATTCTAGCACGATTAACATGTTAATAGAGTGTTGCTAGCGATTGCTTAGCTATGTTTCTAGCATGATTAGCACGTTAGCATGATTCTATACGATTAGCAAGTTATAGCATGTTTCAAGCATGATTAGCAAGTTACTAGCATGCTAATAGCATGAGTTAATAGCACTAGCATGATAGCAAGTTACCAACATGCATGATTCTAGCACAATTAGCAAGTTACTAGCATGTTTCAAGTATGATTAGTGGTTACTAGCATGATTTTAGCATTATTAGCATGTTGCTAGCATGATGATTAACATGTTGTGAGCATGATTAGCAACTTGCTAGCATGATTATGATTAACATGTTCTTAACATATTTCTAGCATGATTAACATAGGCATGATTCATGTGATTAGCACAGCATGTTGCTAGTGATTAACATGTTATTTATGATTTAGCATTAGCATGTTACTAGCATGATTCTAGCACAACTTGAGTGATGTTTTAAGCATGATTAGCATGTTAATAGCATGTTTCTAGCATGATTAGCAAGTTATTAACATATCACAACATGTTTCTAGCATGATTAGCAAGTTACTAGCATGGTTCTAGCATGATTAACATGGTAATAGCATATTGCTAACATGATTAGCAAGTTACTAACACGTCGTCAGAATGATTGGCATGTTACTAGCATGATTAGCAAGTTACTAGCATGTTTCAAGCGTGATTAGCATGTTACTAGCATGATTCCAGCATGATTAGCATGTTACTAGCATGATTCTAGCACAATTAAAGTTGCTAACATGTTTAACATGATTAGCATGTTACTAGCATGATTCTAGCACAATTAAAGTTCTGCAGCATGTTTCAAGCATGATTAGCAAAGTTACTAGCATGACTGTAGCATGATTAACAAGTTATTAACATGTTTCTAGCTGTTTCTAGCATGATTAGCATGTTACTAGCATGATTCTAGCACAATTAGAGAGTTACTAGCATGTTTCAAGCATGATTAGCATGTTACTAGCATGATTCTAGCATGATTAACATGGTAATAGCATATTGCTAACATGATTAGCAAGTTACTAACAAGCCGTCAGAGATATTAATGTTACTAGCATGATTAGCATGTTACTAGCATGATTCTAGCATGATTAGCAGTGTAATAGCATGTTGCTAGTATGATTAACATGTTGCTAGCATGATTCTAGCACAATTAGCGAGTTACTAGCATGTTTCAAGCATGATTAGCATATTATTAGCATGTTTCTAGCACGATTAGCAAGTTATTAACATATTACTAACATGTTTCTAGCATGATTAGCAAGTTACTAGCATGGTTCTAGCATGATTAACATGGTAATAGCATATTGCTAACATGATTAGCAAGTTATTAGCACGTCGTCAGAATGATTGGCATGTTACTAGCATGTTTCAAGCATGATTAGTAGTGTAGTTGCTAGGCTTGGCTAGATAGATAAATAGATTAGAAATATTAGATGGAATGGAAGTTTGAAGTTTCTCAAGCCAACCTAATTATGCTCTATGGTAAAAGTGTTGTGCAAGAAACCATGCAAGTATTAATCACTAATCCACTTCTTTAGTTAAAATCATTCTGAAAAGGAGTAAAAGTTGGTGTTTTACAGCAACTTGTGATCATTTCAGCTGGAAACTGCAGTGAATTTTATGTATAGGTTAAATTATTTCCCAAGTAGTTAAATTATTTCCCATTAAAAATATTTACATTTTAATTATTTAAAATTTTGGCAAATCGTTGACAAATGTGTATGAATTTTCCATACAATCTGCTTAAGCTCCAGTACAATCAGATGAACCTTCATGCTTACCCTAGTGAAAAATAAATATACTAAAATGTATTTAAAATACAATTATTTTATGCTAAGTATACTACAAATACATTTACATATGTATAACTTGCAAATGTAATTTTAGTGTAATCAGGTATACCTAAAGTCTGTTAAACTGGAACAACTAATTTTGTACTTAATGCACTTTAATTGTGCTGAAGTACTAAAGATATACTTGAGTATATTTGATTGTGCTAAAGTGAAACTATCGCAAGTATACTTCAGTTACACTTTAAATATCTTACATTTAAAGACTGATATTATTTAAAGATCATACAATCCTCATCAAGAGTGACATTTTAGGCTTAATATTAAGAAATGTACATTGTGCACAAGTAGTGCTCCAAATAAAGTTTAATTATAATTTTTATATCAAGAAGTTTCAAGTGGTATGTCAGTAAATATGTTAATAGATTTAAACTATACTTTTTATCCACCTTATTTTTCCCATAAGAGTGGGTGCAGCCATTTTTAGCTGCACAGTAAGCTTGTTTTGCTGCTTGATATTACAAACTGGTGTGTCTTAGCATATTATTTTAATGTATTATATTATTTATGAACACACTGGTTTGTAGTGCAAACTGTTTTACCGTTTACTGTATTTTAATATTCTTCTCGTTATTTCCCTGTGGCGGTTATGAACCGGACGTCTAACACATTACCAGAAAACAGCTTACTTCCGCACTGAAAAATAAGTTGGATAAAATAAATATATTTTACATATATTACTTTTTTTACTAGGGTAGTTGTTTTCTAAAAATTGTACATTTAATTACTAATCAAATTGCACCAATTTATACAAAATCAACAACTTGTAAAAGATTGTGATGGTAATTTAAGTGGCACTAGTAGCACCACATAATGACTTTCTTTTAAATATGATCCCAAACATTTCCTTCATCTACTTTTGGTCCATCAAAAATGATAGTACTGTCCACAAAGGCACACCACTCACTGGTTGTGCCACTTTTGCTGTCAGGATAAACAAACAGCAATGATCTGACAATGTTTTTTAGTGTTTTTTGCATTATTGCACACTATTGTTCCTATTTAATACTTGTAAAGCTGCTTTGACACAATCTGTATTGTTAAAACATGCTAACATGGACAAAATGTGCACTTTTATCTTTCTACAGAAAATAAGTGCAGAAATGGCATTGAAGGTCAGCTGGTTCTGTCTTCATCTGTATTTGTTCTTCCCCTGTGTCATTGTTTTGCTAAAATGTGCCAAATGAGGGATTTTCTCAGCAGAACGCTTCAGAGGTGTGAGCACCATTTGGGCCAGAGCAAGTGCGGTTTATATGAACCAGGATTTCCTTAGCCAGAATGGAGACTGTGAGTTTTGTCCCAATAAATTGGCTTTCTCACCTCCTTAGTTTGTGTTACTGTGGGAAAGGAGCCGGTGAAAGTGCTGTTTACCAGCATTCCTGAACTACACCATCTGTCACAGGCACCATCAGCGTCTCGAACACCTTCTTCCACTGTCCCAGCACCAACATTTAGCTTTCTCTGATAGTTTTTTGACTTAGATGCTTTCGAAGTGCTTTCGAAGTGTTAGTATGTTTGTATTACACTCTATAATGGGGTATTACTATGATATGAAGGTATGAATGGTTGGCCTGTGGCCCACTATCTGCAGCCTGGGAAACACCAGAGGCGACAGGAGCGATTAAAAGAGGGGGAGGGACATGAAGACAAAGTCTGAGGCTTCTGTGAGACGTCTTTCACTCATTTCCATTTCTGTTATTGTTTTGTTGGTTTTCGTCTTCTGTTTTAATGCAGTCTGGGTTGTGTTTACTTTGTGTGGTGTTGTTCATGTTTTTTGAGGTTGAGGGAATGTCACATTATCCATGTTAGCATCAGATTTGACTTGCTTATACCAAGTGACAGATTACAGAAGAGTTCGATTGGATGCACAGCTTTTGATGTCCTTTGATGAACAAAAAATAACTTACAAAAATAAATTTAAGTCAGTGTTTTATTTAGGTTATTTAAACTTCAGAAGACCTAAATGATAATTGAGACGCACTTTCTTCAGTGACCCTGTCAGGACAGACCTGAAACCCATTTTTCTCCACTTGAGAAACGCTGGTCTGAAGGACCCTAAAGGATTTAGAAATTAAATCAAACAACCTCCATCCATCTTCCTTTTAGCATTCAAGGGCATCTCATGCTTCACAATGTGCTGATATTGAATTAGTTCTTCAGGGTTTGAGATGAAGTGGTTAAGTTGCTTTGAATAATGAACTTCCTCAGTCAAATATTCAGAGCTCTTAGTATTGTTGGTGTTTTATTATGCTGTTTGATGGGACACTATTGCGTTAAAAAAGTGCTTCATTTACCCCAACTTTTTTCCTTTTGCTCTCCTTTTCGTACAAAAAAAAAAAGTAAATATGGAATAATGAGAAATAACCATCTTAACCATGGTACAGTGTCAGTATCCATTTAAATAACATGGTACAATTTCAGTTTCATGATATATTTCAAAATACCATAGTATTACAGTCTGATACCATCAATGTACTATGGTGCTGCCACAATAAGGGTTTTGTAAAAAACATGAATGATTTGTGTGATAAGAATATCCAAAACATAGCATTACCATGTCAAATAAATAAATAAATAAATATTTTTGAGCTTGAAGTGGCAGAATTTATCTTCATTGCTTGCTCACTACTGTTTGTTTGTTTGTTTGTTTTGGACTTTGATATGGGTGTGTATTAGCATTTCACTATACTGGTATCATCAGTGTTGTTGTTATCCATTACTGATTTAAAATTACGTGACAAAAATTGTAATTAGTAATATAATCCATAATATAATCAGACTACTTTTTGATTATTTTTGAGCTAATTCATTTATCACATTGTTTTAGATAGGATAATATTGTACCATATTGAAATATAAATACAAAGAGTAAGAAAATATATTCCATTTGTTGTTCAGTTCACTTCCAAAACAAAGATTTACATATAATGTACTCACCCCCATGTCATCCAAGATGTTCATGTCTTTCTTTCTTCAGTCGTATGAAATTATGTTTTTAGAGTTAAACATTTCAGCATTTTTCTCCATATAATGGACTGATATGGTGCCCCAATTTTGAACTTCCAAAATGTAGTTTAAATGCGGCTTCAAACGATCCCAAATGCGGTTGTAAACGATTCCAGCCGAGGAAGAAGGGTCTTATCTAGCGAAACGTTCGGTTATTTTCATTAAAAAATAAAAAATAAAAAATAAATCTTTTTAATCTCAAACGCTCGTCTTGCCTTTCTCTCCCTGAACTCTGTATTCTGACTTATTCTGTATTCTGACACACTTACCAAAAAAGGTAAAACAGCGACATAGGACGATTTTGAAGTTGAGGGAGAACATGAGATAGGATTTTTTCGACCCTAACTGTCATGAACCGGAACAAAAACAATCCAGGCAGAGTAAGACAAGACCAGTGTTTGACATTAAAAAGTATATAAATTCTATTAGTTTTATGAAAATATATATAAAATATATAAAAGATAAGACCCTTCTTCCTTGGCTGGGATCGTTTACAACCGCATTTGGGATCGTTTGAAGCCGCATTCAAACTGCATTTTGGAAATTCAAACTCGGGGCACCATATCAGTCCATTATATGGAGAAAAATGCTGAAATGTTTTCCTCAAAAAACATAATTTCTTTACAACTGAAGAACATCTTGAATGACAAGGGGTTGAGTACATTAAATGTGAATCTTTGTTCTGGAAGTGGACTTCTCTTTTAAACATTATATTACGTCAAGGTTTCCAAACTGGTCTTTGTGAAGGAACTGCAGAGGGTTTATGAGTTTAACGAAAAACTAAAATCAAAATGAATAATTTTAAAATCAATAAACATTTATTTGTTTACCTGCATGTCATGTGACCATAACCAACATCAGAGAGCCATGAATATGCAAATGTGATACTTAATTAATAAAATATTTATTTTAAAATCTCTAAATTTTTGGTAGTTTGGTGCAGAGGCATTTTCTTCAGCCTTAGGTTTGTTAATTTAACTTTTGGTGTGGAAAATCCCTTACAGTTGCTGTTATTAAATGTATTATATGCTGTTATTTTTGTTATTAAAAACCAAGCAAGCCCATCTCAGGTGACAAAAAAGGAAATGCAAAAGTAGTGTAATGCATACACTTCCATAAAAAGTAATGCAATGTTGTAATGCATTACTTTTAAAAGTAACTTTACCCAAGACTATCATTATATTGATATAGTGATATTTCAAAATATTCAAAAAGTAAATAAATAACTGACCACAAATTGCAGCCGTGTGACTTCTCCAGCATCAAACCCTTAATGTCTCCTAAACAATAGTAACAGTTAGTTGCTAATTCTATTCAAACTCCTGCAGAAGATCCTTTGATCTTCTACAGTCATCCAGTAGTGCTCATCTGCATCTGTACTGAGCTACTTCCTATTTGTCATCTCTATTTAACACGTTGGCTTATTAAAGAAGCACAGTAGGCGGCTGATCTGCAGCGGGGGATGAGGAGCGTCTCACCGGTTTGTTTGCTGTTATGAGAGCTTCAGTACACACTACAGAGCAGGAGGTGTTCGTGTTGACACACTGCTGCTATACATCTTAGCTACTGCTCCAATTGCTGCTTTTATTCACTTGCTTATATTGTGTTGTTGGATTTTTGGGGGGAATTTGAATAGGGCTTTTTAAAAATGTTTTTAGGTCAATTTTTTCTTACACAGTTTCAAAATACAACAAAGATTACTGAAGTACGTTTTAGAAGAAAATACTATTTTGCACTATTTTTCAGGTTCTTAAACAGTATTTATGTTTTATTTTCAAGTGCAATATTTAAATATCTGTAGAACAAGAAGCAAAACTGCGTGACATAATTAGACTTGTCTTTAAAGTATATCTTTAATTTTCCACACGTCAATTTAAGTCTACATATGTGACCCTGGATCACAAAACCATTCATAAGTAGCATGGGTGTATTTGTAGCAATAGCCAAAAATACATCATATGGGTCAAAATGATTGATTTTTCTTTTATGCCAAAAATCATTAGGATATTAGGTAAAGATCATGTTCCATGAAGATAGTTTGTTAATTTCCTACCGTAAATATATCAAAACTTATTTTTTGATTAGTAATATGCATTGCTAAGAACTTCATTTGGACAACTTTAAAGGTGATTTTCTTAATATTTGTTTTGCCCCCTCAGATTCCAGATTTTCAAATAGTTGTATCTCGGCCAAATATTGTCCTATCCTAACAAACCATACATCAATGGAAAACCTTTTACTTTTTCAGATGTTTAAATCACAGTTTTGACAAATGTACACTTATGACTGGTTTTGTGACCCTGGTTCACATATAGACTTTGTATTATGCTGTTATACAAAAACAGAAAGTTTCCAATGAGAAAAATAATAACAGTAAACTTAGTATAATAATAATAATAATAATAATAAATGTAACATAAAATAATAAAAAACAAACAAACAAACCACGTTATTAAATGTGTTATTTTGTTTTAAAGACATACCGATATTTGCTGGAAAACAAGACCAGATTACTGTTTTTATATGAATGTACCATAATTATGTAACCATAAACTGTATAAAAATACATTTTCAATGTTGTAAGGATTATTAGAGTATGTTTTACAAGAAAAAAAATGTAATCGTTCAACTTAAACACAATCTTAAATCCCAATCTAAATCAACTAAATCAATATTTTTATTATTACTATTTTTATTTTATATGGTACTTGCTGTTTCTTTGTAATTATCTTTGAAAGTAATTTCTGATTACAAATGTTCAAATATCAGTTTAACTCAACATAGCATTTATTATTTCCAACATAGAATTTTTTTTTTTTCATTATTTATTTGTTTATTTAGTTATTCTAACACTTCAGGTCATTTCGGCCCTCATATTTGCAATTTCATGAGTATTTTTTGTATTTTTTTCTGACCCAGCCAAGAATCACAGTAATAAAAGTAATTGTATAATGGTGATTGTCATGGAGTGCATAAAGTCTGACTTGACAAACTCTCATAACATCTTACTGTTTGTTCTGAGCCAAAGCTTCATTACAGGATATTTTGGAGAACACAAACTGCATTTTTTTTTTTTGGACTGGTACCTTTCAAAAGGTACTAATATGTACACTTCAGGTAATAAGTACTGCTAATGTACATTTAAGCCACTAATATGTACCACTCAGGGGTAAATAAGGTACACAAATGACAATTTTGTTCTTTTTTACATGAAAGTGTATACATACAATCTCCTTTACACAACTTGTCGCAGGCCTTGATGGAAATCCTGATGGATTTCACAGAAACATTCTCTAGAAAGAGAATGTCAAAGTTTTGTTGCTGTTGTTTGTTTCTGTATAGTACTATTGATCTAGTCTAAGTCAGTCTCTTCAAGTCTTTTCAGTCTTTTTCCACCGAAAACCTCTGATCAGATTTTTGGTGACAAAGCAGTTTGCGTGGAGGTGCAGGCCACCAATAGAGGGCGCGTGCTGTTAGCCGAGCGGCTCTCATTGATTCAGCCCATTCATCCACATGACTTTAACACACGCACAAAGATACATGAGCCATGAAGGGCTGTTTAGTGAAGCCCTCTCTGTGTCTTTACATGCCGGCAGCCTTTGCATTATGCAGCCGCCGGCTATGGTGTAAAATTAAATTACCTGTTACAATGCGTGCTATACACTGCAATCAGGATGGCTTTCTTTTCCCACAGCGCGGCTCGAGGGAGGGGTGTCAAGGGTAGAAAGCAGACACCAGCTTGTGGGAAAGAGATATAATTCAATCAGATCACAAAATGGCCAAGACCCGTTTTGTTGTCATGAAGTGCTGCACTGAATTCAAAGTAGCTGGTGTGTTAGTAAAAGGCAGATGGATACACTCATTAGGTTAACACACTCTTACCAAGTCCAAGTTAAGAAATGCACATCAATAATACGACAATCCACTTCCTTTGTTGGGAAAAAAGCTTATTGAACAAAAAAAACTTATCAATCGTATCAAAAGAAACAATAGAAAATCAACAGCGGTATGTTTGGAAATCTAAACTGCAAGTCAGAGAAATTCTGTTGCTTTTTCCAAAAGAAGTAACACAAAGTACCATGGTGTTACCATGTTTTTGCGCAAGCACTATTCTAATATTATGGTATTCTTTGACAATACCATGTAAACACCATTGTATGAGAATGAATTCGATATGGTAAATGTGAAACCACCATAGTAATATCATGTTTTGTGTATGTACTATGGTACTCTTTTTCAATGCCTTGGAATGCCATGGAAATACCATGATGTATTAATATAGTAATCATTCATTACTATGATATTACCATGCTTTCTCATATGCACTATTGTAATACTATGTAAATACCATTGCATGAGATTATTCAGTACATGTGACTGGTACATGTATATGAATATGGTACATGTGAAAGCACTGTAGTAATACCATGTTTTTTCATAGTACTCATGTAAACATGTAAAAACCATGGTATTTAAATATAGTAATCATTCAGAACCCTGGTTTTACCATGCTTTCTCACATGCACCATTGTTATACCATGGTACCATTTTAAAATAATGAAAATTAAAATGCATGGAAATATGAAATGAAAATGAGCATGCATTTATTCAGTACTATAGTGTATGTGAAACTACCATAGTAATGCCATAGTTTTGGATAGGTACCATAGTAATCTTTTCAAAGCCATGGAATACCATGTAAATACCATGGTACATGAATATAGTAGTCATTCAGTACCATGGTATTACCATGTTTTGCACATGCACTGTTATATTACCATGACAATTTTGACAATTCTATGCAAATATCATGAACATTCAAATGCATGAAAATATGAAATGAAAATGAGTATGCATTTGTTCAGTACCATAGTATACTATATGTGAAACTACCATAGTAATACCTTTTTTTTGGTTATGTAAAATGGTATTGTTTGCAAAGCCATGGAATACCATATAAATACCATGGTATATGAATATAGTAATCATTCAGTATCATAGTATATTGTTTTGCACATGCACTTGTATTACAATGACATTTTTGACAATTGTGCAAATATCATGAAAATTCAGATGCATGAAAATATGAAATGAAAATTAGCATGCATTTATTTAGTACTACAGTATGTAAGAAACTACCATAATAATACCATATTTTTGGATAAGAACCATAGTAATCTTTTCAAAGCCATGGAATACCATGTAAATACCATGGTATTTGAATATAGTAGTCATTCAGTACCACAGTATTACCATGTTTTGCACATGCACTATTGACATTTTTGACAATTCTATGTAAATATCATAAAAAATAAAATGCATGAAAATATAAAATGAAAATGAGCATGTGTTTATTCAGTACTATCGTAAATGTGAAACTACCATAGTAATACCATATTTTGAATATGTACCACAGTAATCTTTGCAATGGTGTAGAATACCATGTACATACCATGGTATATGAATATAGTAATTATTCAGTATCATGGTATTACCATGTTTTACCAATGACATTTTTGACTATTCTCTGCAAATATTATGAAAATTAAAATGCATGAAAATATAAAATAAAAAAATATTCAGTAACATAGTATATGTGAAACTACCAAAGTACCTATTTGGGGTTATGTACCATGGTATTCTTTGCAATGCTGTGGAATACCATGTAAATACCATGGTATATGAATATAGTAATCATTCAGTACCATACTATTCCCATGTTTTGCACATGCACTTGTATTACAATTATTTTTTTGACGGTACAATGTAAATGTCATCATATAAATATGTAATTATTTAGTACCATGGTATATATGAAACTACAATGGTAATACTATGTGTTTTGGATATGCAATGCCATGGGGTATCATGTAAATACCATATTATATTCAGTGTTGGGAAGGTTACTTTGGAAATGTAATAGGTTACAGATTACAAGTTACTTGATTTAAAATGTAATAAGTAGTGTAACTTTTCAATTACTTTATTAATGTAACTTATTACTTTTAATTACTTTTTGATTACTTTTCTAAATTTCTAATATTTTCAACTGTTAATCATTTTGAAACATTTAAACCAGGCAGAGTTAACCTTACAGTAGCACTCAACACTGATTACTGTCAGACTTTCAAAATCCTTCATCACTTGAATTAAGATTATAATAAGTAAGGGATAATATACATCTTTATTTTGCGATAACAACTGGCTGAATGTACATTATCTCACTTATTACACAGCTGCTTGATAGATTATTTAGATGTTTTGTGTCAAAATTATTAGACACGAAACACTGATCTGAGTTGAAATATTTGAACGCAAAGCTTCCATGAAGAAATCAGTTGCTAGCAAACGGCAAGTTCAAACTAGACATTTTAGGGATACAGTGCAGTCATACCAGTTTTCTTACACAACATTTCACCACATAAATAATTAAGTAGTAGTACTAGTTTGTTAGTTATTTTATAATCCATTACAGTGTACAAAAAAAAAAAAATGGCAGCAACTGCATTTGTATGAAACAATAGAGCAAGTCCACGATACCAGGATGACAGAATTAAGAAATTGTACACATAATATTGAATTAAGCTTTAATATTTTATTAGCTAACCAAACGCAAAGCTTCCGCCAAGAAAAATTATCAAGCATATAGCACTGACTTTTTTTTTTACTTATATTTTTGGGCTTTTTATGCCTTTTATTGTGATAGGACAGTAGAGAGATGACAGGAAAGAGCTGGGAGGAGAGAGGGGAGCGGGATCAGCAAAGGACCTCGAGACGGTAATCGAACTCGGGTCACCGTGACCGCAGTCGTGCTATATGTCATAACAAGATCATAACATAACATCATAACAAGAAATAGTTTAATGGGTTTGAAATCAAATATTTGCATAGTTATGACAGAAAACACTAGCATCTAAAAATGCCTTGGAAAAAAATGTAAAAATAAAGTTTTTTTGCATAAACCCAAATAGGAAATAAAACAGTTATCAAATAAGCATGTGTCCTATTCTGTGTCCTAAACTCCTGAAACATTGGTGTCTCATTTTAGCGCAGTCAATGCAATTTATGAAAGAAGTCAGTTAAATCTGTAAGTGGGGGTGGGTGTGTGAAAAAATTCAGATGTAATTCCCTTTGTAATCACTGGCATTTTTCAAAAGTAACTGTAATTTAATTACACATTTTTGTCAGTAACTGTAACTAATTACAATTACATTTATTTTGTAATTAAATTACGTAATTCCGTTACATGTAACTGGTAACAGAACACTGATTATATGCATAGTCATTCAGTACCGTGGTATATAGTATTTTGGCGGAATAGTCATGCTGTATCTTTTTGGACTTATACTTCTTATATATTTCTTGGAGTATAAAAGTACTATAGTATTACTATAGTATTTGTATGTTTTTTTATTTCAATATAGTAACTTGGTAATGTCATTTCTTTGAAAAATGTACTATAATATTCCTTGAAGTTTCTTGTATTATAATATAGTTTTCTATATTACCATGTAAATACCATGGTACATGAAAATACTTATAATTCAGCACCATAATATAAGTACAGTAAATCTAATGACAATCTGATAAATAAAATACATGGTCTCACTTTAGTTTGGGGACCAATTCTCACTATTGACTAACTATTAACTATGACATTTGCCTCAATAAACACCTAATTTACTGCTTATTAATAGTTAGCAAGAACATTAAGTTTAGGTATGGGATAGGATTAAGGGATCTAATGAGACATTAATATAAGCTTTATAAGTACTAATAGACAGCCAATATGCTAGCAAATTGCATGCTAATAAGAAACTAGACAGAGAGAAAGAGAGAGCGAGTATCTGATATGTCACAGCAGGAGACTGTGAGATACACAAACCCCTGTTAGTAAAACATCTCCTCTGCCCTTTTTCTCACATCAGCTTCCGCTGTCTTATCAGCCGCTTACATGACCAATTATTGGCTCATTATTAGCTCTCCCTAAAGCACGGCCTTACTGCAACCGTCTGAGTGACAGAATTATCAGGGAGGGAAGAGGTGGAGCAGAGGAGTCAGGATGGTCAGTTTCTAAAAGCGGCCGCTAATCATGTGATGTGAGATAACCGTGTGCTAGTGCTTCCTCTCTAACAGCATCTCAGACCGCGCTATCTGCTCCGCCAGGCCTGCAGTGACTCACCTCAGAGATTTGTTTATTGTAGAAATTCTGACAGGTGATGTCGAAATCATCAGGTCTCATGAGAAAACCTGTTATTTTGCAATGTTTTACCAATGGACAAAAGAAAATGAACAACCACCAGTTAGTTACACTATGTACTAGCTATATAGATGATATTGAGGGGGAAGCTAGCTGTTAGCTCTTTGATTCAGGATTGTGTGAAATGAAATCACAGTGAAATGTCATGTGACTGAGATTGGGATTGTGTGGGGCTCCTGTCTGTATAGTCAATCCATGGCTCTTTCTCAAGGCCCTGTGAGGTGACGGCCATTTGTATGTAAGGCGTGAGTGAGGTGAGAATGGAGCTCATTCACACCTGATGTGCAGCAGGGGCTCTGGGAACGTTTCCCCAAATCAGCCTGAGGGATAATGGATCATTAGAGTCTGTAGTCTGTGCTTTAACTCTCCACCATCACAAGCACACACACACCACTGAATCTCACCTCACAAACAAATAAATAAATAAACAAATAGAAAGTTACATTATGCTAAAGGAAATGAAGCCTATGTTTATGACTGGTAATCTTTTGTCATTGTTATATTATTTTAATGACAGCTAAGCACAATTGCTTCTTACTTTTGTAAAAAAAAAAAATATATATATATATATCATCTGAATTTTAAGGCATGTTTCATTAATTTATGACAATTTCAATTAAAAACCTATTTGGGTTACAATATTTCATTATCATTGTGTTTCATTACACTGTATTGCATTATTAATTAAAATCTATTTAGAGCCATATTATCACTGTATAATTGTTTACTATGTTATTTTTACAGTTGAGGTCAAAAGTTTACACACTCCTTGCAGAATCTGCAAAATGGTAATTATTTTACCCAAATAAGAGGGATCATACAAAAGGCATGTTGTTTTTTTGTTTTTAATTACTGATCTGAGTAAGATATTTCACATAAAAGATGTTTACATATAGTCCACGAGAGAAACTAATTGAAGTTATAAAAATTACACAGTTCAGAAGTTTGATTCTTAATACTGTGTTGTTAACTGAATGATCCACAGCTGTGTTTGTTTAGTGATAGTTGTTCATGAGTCCCTTGTTTGTCCTAAACAGTTAAACTGTCTGCTGTTCTTCAGAAAAATCCTTCAGGTCCCACAAATTCTTTGGTTTTCAGCATTTTTGGGCATTTGGACCCTTTCCAACGATGACTGTATGATTTTGAGATCCATCTTTTCACACTGAGGACAACTGAGGGACTTACATGCAACTATTACAGAAGGTTCAAACACTCACTGATGCTTCAGAAGGAAAAACGATGCATTAAAAGTCGAGGGTGAAAACTTGTAATTGTTTTCAAAACCTGTAAAATGTACACATCTTCATTCTGTTCAAAAGTTTTCACCCCCGGCTCTTAATGCATCGTGTGTCCTTCTGGAGCATCAGTGAGTGTTTGAATCTTCTGTAATAGTTGCATATGAGTCCCTCATTTGTCCTCAGTGTGAAAAGATGCATCTCAAAATCACACAGTCATTGTTGAAAAGGATTCAAAAACACAAAAATGCTGAAAACCAAAGAATTTGTGGGACCTGAAGGATTTTTCTGAAGAACAGCAGGCAGTTTAACTGTTTAGGACAAACAAGGGACTCATGAACAACTATCACTAAACAAAATAAACACAGCTGTGGATCATTCAGGTAACAACACAGTATTAGGACTCAAGCGTATGTAAACTTTTGAACAGGGTCATTTTTATAAATTAATCTATTATTTTCTCTCGTGGAGTACATGTAAACATCTTTTAGGTGAAATATCTTATTAAGGTCTGCAGATTCTGCAAGATGTATGTAAACTTTTGACTTCAACTGTATATATAAATAATCATTTAAATTGTAAAGTAAACATTTCTAATTTATAAAATATTAAATGTATGTATAATTAATGACAAACTACATTTCCCAAACAAATTGTCATTACTTCTCTTCCCTTTTTCTGTTAAAGTATATATGATTTTGATTTAGATTTATGTATGTATTTTTTGTATTTTAATTTAAATTATATAGAAATAATTTTATTTCAAAGAAAATGATCCGTGAGAATCTGTTGAAATTAGCATAAATAAGGCCACAATGCAAATATTTTTTTAAATGAGCCTTTTTTTAAAAAAAAGGGCAAAAAGTAGGATGCAAAAAGGCAAAAAAAAAAACCTATGTTTGTTTTTGTAACATGTTTTGACATCCAACATTGTCCTGCCTGATAGTCATGGTGGTATTTTCAGGCCTGTAGTCGGTTTCTGTGCGGCAGCTAATGGCATCCTCTTGCTAAATGAGCAGAATTGGCATGATAAGAGAACAAAAGAAAACAGGACTCTCTAAACACTCTTGCCTCTGCGCTTCTATTATCACCTGTCTGTTTAATTAGAGCCTATATTAGGAAGACTTAGGGAACAACACGCAGGTCTGAAGCACCTCCTTGGGAAAAGTCAATGAGCAGGCCTTCATTCAAGCCGCTGTTTGACACATGTCTGTGAAGAGGAAGCTGTGACGCTTATCAAAGCCAGCGCTGTCATGTCACTTACCTGTCTACAGAGCAGGGAGTCCAATTTACTGCTCAATTACCTACCTTATCCTGATCCTACAGGGCTCGTCTCGCTCACTCTGAGACGGACAGGAGTTACTGCGCTTGAGAAGAGGGGAGAAAGGGAATGCGGCAGCTTTAAGCTGGTCTTAATATATTAACCCCACTGAGACAGTTATGCTCCGTAAAAGATCTGAACATCCGGGGTCACCGCACGGAAAATCAGCACCTCTTCCTGAGTCAAATGTACAGGATTGACTGCTAACATACTTTTCTCTTCACATGCTTCATGGGAAGATTTAGAGCAGACCAGAGCTGTTGTCACACTGTTTACTTCAGTGAATATTTCTTTTTAATAGGGTTGTTTTGAAAGTCATAACTGTATAAATCCGAGTTTTAACTGAAGTCTTGACTACAAAAAGCTATTTTAATTTCCCCAGAAATGACACAGAAAACAAATAAAGTTCATTTAACATACAGTGAGGTTTGGGGGCATGTTGTCACATTACATGGAGTAAGATTTCACAGTGTAACCTGCCTTTGTCCTTTCACAAACTATTGCATTTCCCGGGTCGTTTTTGACCAAGTGGCATGTGAGCTTATAAAAAAGTGTGAAGTTAATATGCTGGTGGCTAAAACCGTATTTTGTCTGATGTGCAAAAATGTCAAAGTTTTGGCTGTTACTTGGTTTGTTACTTGGAATGTTGGAGCGTGACTTTTCATATGACTTTCGTCATAACTTAATAGTTTTTCAACTAAAACCATATTTTGTCTCATCAGTAACTTGAGGAGACAATGAATAAATAAATGCACAAATATGTCATAGTTTTGGATGTTGCTGTGTTATTGCTTAAATCATGAGCTTATAAAACAGTCATAACTTAACTAGAACCATATTTTGTCTGATTTCTCAATAATTTGTCAATTTCTCAATAATAAATAAAAGCACGTCAATGTCAACTTTTTGGATGTTACCATGTTATAACTGCATTTGCAATCTTTTATTTAAGAAATAACTTGGGGGAAAAAAAACATCAAAACCAAGAAAAATATATTTTCTTCAGAAAATTAATTTGAATACACTGATATTTAAAAGTTTGGGATCAGTAAGATTTTTTATGTTTTTTTAAAGAATTCTCTTCCGCTCATTAAGAGAATGAGCCATTACTCCAGTCTTCAGTGTCACATGATTCTTCAGAAATCATTCTAATATGCTGAATTATTATTAATGCTGGAAACAGTTCTACTACTTACTTATTATTATTATTATTCACTGTCAGAAAAAAAGGTACAGTTCTGTCACTGGGCCGGTACCCTAAGGTACAAAGTGAAAAGGTACAAATATGTACCTTTAAGGTACCAATATGTACTTCCAAAGTACTAAAATGTACCTTTAAGGTACTTATATGTACTGTTTAAGGGTATGTAAGGTACAAAGATGTACCTTTTCACTTTTGTACCTTAGGGTACTGCCCCAGCGACAGAACTGTACCTTTTTTTTCTGAGAGTGTTATTATTATTATTATTTTTATTTTTTTTTGCAACCTGGGATTCCTTTTTTCGGGATTCTTTGATGAATAAAAAGTTACAAAGAACAGCATTTATTCAAAACAGAAATATTTATATTAATATAAGTTTTTGCCATCACTTTTTATCAATTTAACACATCCTTGCTGAAAGAAATATTAATTTATTAAAAAAAAAAAAAAAAAAGCTAAAAGTTTACTTACTGCATACTTTAAAATGGTAGTTTATACTGTTAGAAAAAAATTCTATTTGAAATAAATGCTGTTTTTTTAAAAACACTTTTATGTAATAAAGAATCTTGAAAAATAAAAAAACATTTTAACAAAATATTAGGCAGCAAAAACTATTTCCAACACTGATAATAAAAAATCGTTTTAGAGTAATTTCTGAAGGATCATGTGACACTGAAGACTGGAGTAATGATGCTGAAAATCCAGCTTTGATCACAGGAATAAATTACATTTTAAAGCATATTAAAATAGAAAACCACTATTATAACATTACAATAATATTTAATAATATTACTTTTATAAATATTATATATATATATATATATATAGAATTATATATAATATAAATAGCATAAGAAACAGAAAATAAATAAATAAATAAATAAAATTTTACTGATCCAAAAACAAACAAACAAATAAATAAATGCAATGCACCAAAATACCACACCTTTCATTTGGTCAACAAATATTAAAACAACTTTTCAGTTAAAATGAACTTTTCATTTAAGATCAAACTTAAATTAAATTTAGTGCCTGAATATATGCCTGTGTGATTTTATACTGCTAAAAATATGGTAAAAATATATTGTTAATATATAGTTATACTGTTAATTGTGTTATTTGAGAGGACAAAAGTAATAATTTTATTCTAATTGAAAAGGAGTTTGTAGAAGTATGGTGTCGGTAAGATTTACAATAAGGTTCATTAGTTGATATTAGTTAACTACTTTAGTTAATATGAACTAAAAATTAACAATACTTTTACAGCATTTATTAATCTTTCATGTAAATTTTAACATTTACTAACACCTTAATAAAATCAAAAGGTGTGCTTATTAGCATTAGTTAATGCACTGTGAATTAACATGAACTAACAACGAACGACTGTTTTTATTAACTAACATTAACAAAGATTTATAAATAGTGTAATAAATGTATTGCTCATTGTTTATGTTAGTTAACACATTAACTAACATTAATGGAACCTTATTGTGAAGTGTTACCGATTTATTTATGTTTTCAAATAAAGTCTCTCATGTTACCTGATCAAAAATAGTTAAAAATAGTAATACACTAAAAAAAACAAACAAACAAAAAACCTACAATATATACTGAAAACCTACAATATATATATATAATCTTTTATACTGTTTTTTTTTTTTTTTTTTTACAGGCGTTTTACCAGTATTTCATACTTCATTGCATTGTGTTTTAGAGTTAACAGAAATGTCTGTAAAATTAATTGGATAATGTTGTGTGTAATGAGCTGCCAGTACTTGTTCTATTATTTTATGGATTTATTATCACAGTGTATTGTGAAATATTATTAGAATTTAAAAGAATTGCTTTCTGTTTGAAAATGAAATCATTCTTATATGCTGATTTGCTGCTCAAAAAAAAACATTTCTTATTATTATCAAGTTTAAAAATAGTTGTACTGCTTCATATTTTTGTGGAAACTGATACTTTTTTCAGGATTATTTGATGAATATAAAGTTTAAAAAAACAGCATTATTTGAAATGTAGAAGTGTTTTATTATCTTTTATGTAATTTATTTTTTTTTAAAGAAAGATCGGCAACACTACACAACGATGTCATTTGTTAACATTAGTTAATGTATGTACTAACATGAACAATACATTTATTACACTATTTATTCATCTTTGTTAATGTTCGTTACAGTGTTGGGGAAAGTTACTTTTAAAAGTAATGCATTACAATTTTGCTCCCTGAAAAAGAAACTAATTATGTTACTTAGTTACTTTTTATGGAAAGTAACGTGTTACATTACTTTTGCGTTACTTTTTAAATCTGGGCAGGGTTTGCTTCTTTGTTTTTAATATAAAATCGAAGGTCAGCAGCAAAGACACTGGTTAATAAAATGGGATTAAATACATAAAGGATATTTGTTTTATTTAACATATTTAATTATTGCAGTGTTGCCTCATATTCTGAGTTTGCATGTCACTGTTTTTACTCATTTTGAGGAATACTGAATCTGTTTTTTGTGAGTGAGATGAATTAATGCATGTTCACATTTAGTCTAGAATACAGTAACATCATGTTTACTCCCAGTTTCCCGACAGGAGACTTGTCAATCAATAAATGGGGAAAAAAAGTATCTGGTGTTACTTTTTTTGAAAAAGTAACTCAGATATTTTCTTAGAAATTCAAAAGTAATGCTTTACATTACTAGTTACTTAAAAAAAGTAATATTATTACATAACTCGCGTTACTTGTAATGTGTTACCCCCAACACTGGTTAGTTAATAAAAATACAGACGTTCATTGCTAGTTTATGTTAGTTGACAGTGCTTTAACTAATGTTAACACAACTTGTGATTTTAATAATGCATTAATAAATGCTGAACATTAACGTTAACTAAGATGAATAAATGCTGTAGACGTATAGTTAACTAATGTAGTTAACTAATGACAACTAATGAACCTTATTGCAAAGTGTTACCGAATAATCTCATTTACCCCAAACTTTGAACAGTATAATGCAGGTTAAGAAATGAAAATGAACAAACAGGTAAGTGTAGTTTCTTTTGAAGTGCTTAGTGGACGGCCGTCTGCCTGATCTCCAGACAGAGGTGTCTGCCGTTGCACTGAGGGCCAAAAATGTGCAAGTGAAATTAGCATGACTGTTGAAGAAAGAGAGCGGAAACTCGCCTGTGCTCACACTTTCCACTCTCACCTCTCACCACCCGCTCCTTTAGGATCAAGGTAACACTTTCCATTCAAGCCAGAGCCGTAGAGAGCGACGACGTGAATCACGGACGATGCTAATGTGCCATCAAAGCAGCATCAAAGGCAACAACAGCCATGACTTCCACCATGAATTATCATAACGGACGCCTCACCTGAGAGCCTCTTCAGAGACGGGCCGAGGGGTCACCGAGGAGCAGACGAGGAACGTAACCTCTGCTCCTGCGCTTTAACCCGGGCCGTCATGCATGTGATTGACGTAACATCACAGGAAGAGCGTGGCTGTTCGAGCCGCCATCTGTGAGGAATTAGAGCGTTCGCAGCGCTGTGTCAAAGCTAAGCCGACTGTGGAGAGACGTTTCCATCGGGGGTCACGGGGTTGGGAGACTAAGGGTGGGAAAAGAGGTTAGGAAGCACATGCAATTTGCAGGTCTTGAACGGGACGGGTACGAGCACCGCTCGGCTCGGGAGGGGGTGACTCCTGCGCTACCGAGGGTCCGTCTCGCAGCTTCTGGTAAATGATCGCAGGGCTCGTCGGACCCGACGTGCGCCAGATGACACGATAAACGCGCCGCACTTTCTATCGGCCCGTAACATACTTGTGAGAAACATAATAAGGGGTAACGATTGAGGGAAAAGACCACCAGCCCCTATTTTGAATTGCATAAATCTTTGGCAGATGAAAGCAGCAGGATTTTATCATTCACCCTGTGTCATTGGGTAATTGGGGCTTCAGGGTAGAAGCGAGGTCACATTCCTAGTCTCAGTGCGAATGATTTGTAAAAGAATTGTGGTGCTGGAGTGATTTGGTACCTTTTTCTGTTTTGTCCAGCTTACTGACCTAATGTCAGTGAAAAGGTTGGTTTAGTCTGTGATAACAAGTATGAAAACATTGCTGCTTGCTTTGCACATATCAGACCAAAAACTTGAGAAACTAAGACTGTTTTGACAGCATTTGCTTAGCAGTTTGCATATCTACATCTACAAGTCCAATAACCTTGCATGAGAACATGTAATGCTCATAATCACATACGTGAGCATAATAAACATTACATGTAACATCACCCTCACTTTTAGGATTTTTAATTTCACCCTACCCCCTTTTATTACACATTTATTTTTTATTATTTATTTATTAGAAATAATCATATTTCATTTATTAAAAAACATAATTAGAATTATACTATATTTATTTATTTTAGAAACAGTCATTATAATTAGTGTTTTATTTATTCATTCTTTGATATAATAATTTTGTTCTGTTTTGCTATTTATTTATTCATTAAAAGTAATCATTAAACTTCATTAATAATACTAATAATTTATGTTATGTATTATTAAACACTCATATTATAATAATTATATTTTATTTATTTAGAAATTATAATTACATTTTACATTTTAATATTCACATATAGTAGAAATATATTTAATTTTAATCATTTTTATTATAAATAGTCATAATTCATTATAATAATCATATTTGGATTAATCAATTAATTAAACTAATTAATTGATTAATTAATTAATTAAAAAAAATATATATATATAAAATAAGTAATAAATATATTTTATTTAATTCATTTTTTAAATAATCATTATTATTATAATCAGTATATTTTTTTACAGTATACTTTATACATATATATATATATATATTAGAAATTACCATTGTATTGTAATATTACTGAGTTATTCATTTATTAGAAGTAGTCATTACACTTAATTATAATAATCATATTTGCATTAATTAATAAATGAATTGAGTAATTAATTCAATTGTATATATATATATATATAATAAGTAATAAATATATTGTAATTCTTAATTCATTTTTGAAATAATCATTATTATTATTATAATCAGTATATTTTTTACTATATACTTTTTTTTTCTAATAACCATTGTAATATTACTGAGTTATTCATTTATTAGAAGTAGTCATTAAACTTAATTATAATAATCATATTTGCATTAATTAATAAATGAATTGAGTAATTAATTAAGTTGTATATATATATATATATATATATATATATATAAAGTAATAAATATATTTTAATTCTTAATTCATTTTTTAAATAATCATTATTATTATTATAATCAGTATTTTTTTTACTATATACTTTTTTTTTTGTTTGTTTTTAATAACCATTGTATTGTAATATTACTGAGTTATTCATTACACTTAATTATAATAATCATATTTGCATTTAATTCCGTTATTTCTGGAATTATTTATTTATCATATAATGAACCATTACATTCTTATAATTGTTATTTTTTTATCCATTTATTAGAAGTAATCATTAAACTTCATTACAATGTTTATATTTTATGTATTTATGAAATAACCATATTAGAATAATTATATATTTTTTATTTAGGAATAATAATTATATTTTAATATAATGATTATATACATTAGAAATAACCATTATATTTATATTTATATTATTAATCTTATATGTTATTGATTTATTCATTAATTAGAAATAGTCAATACACTTCATTATAATAATCATATTTGCATTCACTTCCATTATTTATTAGAAATATTTATTTATTATTAAAAAATAACCATGATATTTTAATAATTGTGCTATATTTGTGTACTAATTGTGTAATAATAATTACATTCAAATTTATTTATACATTTATTAGAGGTAATCTTTCATTTTATTATAATCTTTATATTTTATGTGTATTAAATAATAATATTATAATTCATTTTTATTTATTAAATAATAATAAGAACAACAACAACATTTTACTATTATCATTATATTCTTTTTATTCATTTGTTTTAAATAATTTGTATATTATAATCAGTATCTTTTTTACTTTATACTTTGTTTTTTTAGAAATAACTATTGTATTCTAATCTTGTTATTGATTTATTAGAAATAGTCATTACACTTTAATATAATAATCATATTTGCATTTATTTCCATTATTCTTTAGAAATATTTATTTATTATATATAAGTATAATAATAATTGTCATATTTTATTGTAATCTTAATATTTTATTAAATATTATTCAATATATTTTATTGATATTTTAAAACTAATTTTATTAAATAATATTATAATAATTATATTTTATTATGTATTCATTTACTGGAAATAATTAATGAATTTTATTATAAACATCATAATTAATTAATTAATTATATTTAAAGAGGTTTGTTTTGTTTGGTCATGGTACAGAAAAAATGCATTAACAAACAAACAAACTGCAATTTATTTATTTACTATTTATTTATTTATTTATTTCATTGATGATAATAATAATACTACATTAATAAATTAATTTAGAAATCATCACACTGATTACTGGCGGAGAGGAAACACTGGTACCACTTTAGTATAGTGAACAATTCTTACTATTAAAGGAGAAGTCCATTTCCAAAACAACAATTTACAAATAATGTACTCACCCCCTTGTCATCCAAGATGTTCATGTCTTTCTTTCTTCAGTCGTAAAGAAATTATGTTTTTTGAGGGAAACATTTAAGGATTTTTCTCCATATAATGGACTGATATGGTGCCCCGATTTTGAACTTCCAAAATGTAGTTTAAATGCAGCTTCAAATGATCCCAAATGCAGTTATAAACTAACCCAGCCGAGGAAGAAGGGTCTTATCTAGCAAAACGATTGGTAATTTTTTTTCGAAAAATAAAAATTTGTATACTTTTTAAGCACAAAAGCTCGTGTGGCACAGGTTCTGGGATGCGCGTTCATGATGCTACAAATTAGTGATGGGTCGTTCTTGAACGATTCTTTCATTTTGAACGAATCTTCAATGTGACTCGGGAAGAACGAGTCGTCTCGGGGAGTGATTCGTTCAGTCGCGCATGCGCAACATCCTATTAGGTTCTGTACTGGAATTAGTTCACCTGCTTTGAGTCTTCGTGTTTTTCGAGTCGTTCGTTCATCTTATGGGGCTGTCACGTGATGAACGAACGACTCAAACCCGAAAACTTGTCAGATAAGAGGTGAGGTGAGCTAATCATAGACTAAAGACCCAGGTAAACAATGAATGAATCTTTTCTGTTTCTTACAGCATTACAGTTTTGTCTTGTTTGTAGTGTGATCAACGTTTGTGTAAGCAGTAGATGTGTTAGGGAAGTAACACATAACATTTTAATTATATTTTGCTAAAATGAAAGAAATGACTCGAAAAAAGATTTGTTCATTTTGCTGAACGAGACTCAAAGGTCCGAGTCGGTAAAATGATCCGAACTTCCCATCACTACTACGAATCACGTGTAAGTTCATCCTCTGTGTACTGAGTATGGCGAAAAACTCCATCTTATTTTCTCCTACAACTTGAGAGGAGGACATTGCTGTACCTTTTTGTTTGTAAACAGCGTTTGACTTACTTGCAGTTTGTTAGTCCTTGTGCGTTCGCTTTGTAAACACTGGGTCTGTTGTTCCCGCGTGACCTTTCAAAGTAATTCAATAGTACGTAGCGTCATGGACGCACATCTCAGAGCCTGTGCTACACAAGCTTTTGTGCTTTAAAAGTATTTAAAAAATTATTTTCCGCAAAAAAAAGGACTGATCGCTAGATAAGACCCTTCTTCCTCGGCTGGGATCGTTTAGAGCCCTTTGAATCTGCATTTAAACTGCATTTTGGAAGTTCTAACTCGGGGCACCATATCAGTCCATTATATGGAGAAAATGCTGAAATGTTTTCCTCAAAAAACATAAGTTCTTTACAACTGGAGACAGAAAGACATGAACATCCTGGATGACAAGGGGGTGAGTAAATTATTTGTGAATTGTTGTTTGGAAGTGGACTTCTCCTTTAACTAGTTACTTATTAGCATGCCTATTATTAACATATTAGGCATGCTAATGATTATTAAGATGATTATTGATCCTTGGAGGAGGAGGAAGGAGCAGTGCACCCCAATCTACATCTGTGAGTCAAAGGTGTAGAGGGTGGAAACCTGTAAAATCCTCAGAACCTACAGGGCAAACTATCACTTTAATATCAAGCAGATGCTTTTGCCAACTTACAGCACTACAAGGACTTCCATGCAGCAAGCCACTTCATGCCTGATCATATATTCATATCAAAGTGTCTCGTAGGCCAGTCAGCAGCGATGGCCTAACCTCGTGTGCAGAAAACTGCTAGCGCCTGTTTATAAAACAGCTGCTAAGTAAACAATTTTCTGCAAGAAGCGATCTGTAAGCAGTAATGCTTATTTAAAGCAGCAGGGTTTGCGTCTGTTCCAGAGTCTTCAGGAACAAAGCTCCCCAAATGTCAAGAGGGGTGTTGCTGAAAACAACCGATAATAAGAGGCTGCCCAAGGCTCTGCAGGGCTTTGTCCTCTTTTATTGTCCTTTATTGCGCCATCGGTTACCCTGAGAGGCTCACGCTGAAATATATTTGACTCATCACCAAAGTTGCTCAAATGTGGGGGAAAATAAAGCTGGTTTCGATGTGTTTGCTGCCGGACGCTGGGGAGGGGCTGACCACCGCATGCAATCTGTGGGGTTTTCTTCTCCCTCTTTTGTTTTGCGACACGAGCTTTTCCAGCAACGACTGGACGAGCAGGCTCCAGTAAATCACAACTGAGCTAAATTTAATGCTCAGTTTGTCTGGGGATGCATGTGTGCCGAGGAAGATTGTTTTCCTGAAGGGGAAAATAAAACCGAGAGAGAGAAAAAAGGCTGGAGTATTAAAGCGGAGCTGTCATGCGCTACTACTGTCTGTGCATCAGGTTTCCAGTTGAACGAACGCATGTGTGTGTGTGTGTGTGTGTGCCAGGGAAATCTGGGACTGATTCTGAGGAAAAAATACACACACATGCTCATTATTAATAATATGATTAAAAGAAACATCCATGTCTGACTACAAAAAAATAAAATAAAATCTTAAATTCCCTTGTGTAAAAGACGTACACATTACAATAACTTATACTGAAGTGTGAACTGAATGTAATTTACAATTAAAATGAATTAGACCACACTGCATCATATTTGCTGAATGAAATCTAATACTCATTTCTGTAACATATTAATATAGGGAACAATTCTCACTATTAACTAGTTGCTTATCAGCATGCCTATTTATAACATATTGGCTATTTATTAGTACTTATAAAGCACATATTCTGCATGAGCATATAATCCTACCCAATACCTAAAATTTAACAACTTTTTTACTAACTAAAACTCCTAACAGCAAAGTAGGAGTTTATTGAGGCAAAAGTCATAGTTAATGATTTGTTAATAGCGAGAATTGGACCTTAAAATAAAGCCTGACCTATGTTTCTTATGAAATTTGGGGTGCTGATTGCAAAAATAATGTGTTTTGCTGTAGCACATCACACTTTTTCACAAAATGTGTGAATTTTGTAGCACAGGCGAGGTTTAAAAGGTAAAGAAGTCTTGTATTACTCCTTGATCAGCAGAAAAACGGCTAAAAAATATGTGGTTCCTATCTTCCTCTGAGTCAGCGAACAATTCCCAGGCAATTTTTTTTCACATATATGAATGATTCTGACAGCATTATTTCATACCTAATCCTGAATTTAGGAATTACAGCAAGCGACAGAAGAAAATGCAAACATAACTCAGATGTTTTCTGTTACATCTGTGGGTGTTTACAGATCACAGAAATAAATCACTATTTTCCACTCCTTGAAAATTCTGAAAATTGAAACCTGAAAAAATTGAAAATTGACTGCATTTGTTATTTTGATAAGGGCATTAAGGCTGATAAATATAATTTGGGAAAAAAAAATCCTTATTCTTACACTGTAAAAAAATCTGTAAAATTTACTGTAAAAAAACAGCAGCTGTGGCTGCCAGAATTTTGCCACAATAATATGGTAGCAACATTTTAGGTTTTGCAGTATTAAATTTACTTTTAAATACTGTAATTTCATTAACTGATATAAAGTTAATATTACCAACCTATTTAAGTACTGAAATCTGTTTTGTACCTTTGTAATTCACTGATAATCACCAAAAGCAGGTGGTGATGAGAAAGTCACATGATGAACCAAAGCCCATCACAAGCAGCTTTTAAATATTAACATATATAGAAGGTGCACAGTGTCATTCACACAAACACTAAACGCCATCATGGTAACACACATGAAACTGAAATAATGCAATAAACATTCATTTAACATTAGATGTAACATACAACCCTAATGTACACAACTGAAAACTAAGAAGAAAGTTATTTAAAAAAAAAAAAACATTAAATTTGAAATGTAACGCAGGGAATACTGGGAATGTCAGTTTACGGTTATTTACTGTAAATTTTATGTTCTTTTTTCACTTCTGAAAATGGTATACTACCATAAAATTACATGCAATGTCCAATACAGTTTTTCACAATAAATAGTAGGTGAATTTACCGTTAACCATTTAACAGGTTTTTCCTGTAGCATTTTTACAGTATTTTACCATTACATTCATGGTCATTTTTTACAGTCTATTTTCTATATATAATAAAACAAAAGCTGTATGGATTTTTTTTAATTGATATTTTGGATCTCAGCATTATCAAATAGGGTAATTTTAGGCACTTTGTGCAAATCAGCAGCAGAATTTTAGTTTCTTTTTGAGACACTTAACATTTATATTAAATGCAATTAGTTAAACATAAGTGTGTATTTTTGACCCACTTAAAGGGGTCATCGGATGCCACAAGTTGATACGATACTTTAGGATCTTAATTAAAAGTCTATAACATACTTTGGTTAAAATTTCTCAATGGTTTTATAAA
Organism: Labeo catla; assembly: GCA_012976165.1. NCBI lineage: Eukaryota > Metazoa > Chordata > Actinopteri > Cypriniformes > Cyprinidae > Labeo > Labeo catla. Next base: position 217,549 of record VONZ01000863.1, read on the forward strand.
ACAACACCCTTTTTACCTTGTCAAAATCAGCCCATTCTCTTGCATGTTCCTTTAAATGCAAATGAGCTCTGCTCGCCCCGCCCCTCTCTTCTCTCTGTGGAGTGACTGGCTGTTTACTTCAGCCGCATTTAGCCGTGAAACTTGCTAACTAGCACATTATTAACAAAGGCGATTTAAAAAGAAGCATAAAAAACTCTTATACTCACATTCTCACAAGCTGAGAATGGCTTCATTTGAACTATTGCTTTAAGCTAACAAGTGTAAAGCTAACAACTGTGCTGCTAAAATACCCCAGATTTTAAATGCTGCCAATGAGATACTTGACCTAAAGCGGGCTAAAATCGAACCCGTTGCTCCTTATTATTGCTTGCGGGTTGTTTGAAAGCTCAGTTAAAGATGTGTGTTTACAGGGTGTCTGTTACCTATAAAATAATCTCTCTGACCTGGTTTTTGACTTGCAGCAGAAAGTATGTGCCACACTGAAGCATATTCTAACTTAGACAGGAGGAAACAATTTGACTGACATGTAAAGTGATTAATCGCAGCTCTTATTGTTAATAGGTTCATAAAGTGAGCACACCACAGTTTGCCAACACCTAGGCCTATCGGGCATAAATCAGTGAGCTACTAGTACATTTTGTACAATGAAAGAAAATCTGTCATTCTCTGAGTTCTCCACTGTCACGTCGTGAGTGCGGCGCAGACAGGAAGTGACTGCCCTTCCCTCTCTGCTTGTCCACTTGCTCAATCCATCCTCCTTTAAACCTTGTGGTGACTGCCTGATTTAAAGCCTTAATGGAGCATTATAACTCCACGCATTATTGCAGAAAAATGTGGTTTTGTCAGTTGAGGTGAAACTACAGCACAGCAGTTATCTGCCATTTATAGTATATTTACAATGATTTTCTAGTACATCTAGTTAGTTTACATAAATCCGAATTCATATTCTAAAAGTTCTGCTTTGTCTACAAAATAATCTGTTCAAATGTTCTTAGTTTTATTTTTTTAAATGTGATTTTTTTTACTCTATTGGCAATGACAGTTTGCTGTTTTCAGTTTGCATGTTCCCTAGACTGGCTAAATTACTTTTGTTTAATGCAACAGAAACAGAGTAATTGTTTCCAGTCTACGTTTTCCATCTCAGAACCGTTGCAGTTGAGCCGTTGAGTCCTGATTACTGATAAACTTCTGAAAACATTTCCCGATCGGCTTGTACAGCTTTAGTATCACGCTTTATAGCTGAAGACTGGCATATGGCTAACAGGTCCTCAGCTATGTGTGTGTGTCTCCTGCTCAGGTATTATCAGTTAGATACAGTTGAGTTGTAAAGCAGCAGAAAGGTTGAGGCCAAAGTCAGGGAGGTTGAGTTTCAGCGCTTGCTAACTTCTCTCTTGGCTCTTTTGTGTGGGTTTGTTTTTGCTCCTCCTGGTAGAGTGGTGGCGGTTGTGTAGCGTCATCAGACACCGTCAGCGTCTGTGCTGTAGACAGTAGCTTTACAAAGAGCCCCTCATTGTGGACGGCCTTCTGTACAATGGCGGGCCGTTGGTCTGTGCACCTGGGAGTCATGCGAGTACAAAGTGATGTCATAAAATTCAATCAGTAACAGCACAGATGCACAGCGCTCTGACCAACATCAGCGAGAAGTTCCTGTAGGACTGTTATGACTGTTGGCGGGATCCCGTACGGTCAGATGGACATTATCGCAAAATAAAACCAACTTTGTTTACTAAATAAATGAAGGGATAATACAGGTAAATGAAAATTCGGATACTATTTACTTGTACATCACCTATATGACTTTCTTCTGCAGAACACAAAATAACAAAACAAAACATTCCCAACCAACAAGACAAACAAAAAAAAAAAAAAAAACAAAGCAAAACAAAATGTCATCCAACCTGTGAACTAAAAACAAATCAATCCCATCCAAAAACAAACAAACAAAACAAAAACAATCCCATTCAAAACAAACAAAAAACAAAGCAAAACAAAACCTTATTTAAACCTGTAAACAACAACAAAACAAATCAATCCCATCCAAAACAAACTAAACAAAAAACAAAAACAAAGCAAAACAAAACGTCATCAAACCTGTAAACAAAAACAAAACAAAAACAATCCCATCCAAAACAAACCAAACAAACAAAAAACTAAGCAAAAGAAAGCCATCAAACCTGTAAACAAAAACAAAACAAATCAATCCCATCAAAACAAACTAAATGAAAAACAAAAAGCAAACAAAATGTCATCAAACCTGTAAACAAAATAAAACAAATCAATCCCATCCAAAACAAACTAAAACAAAAAAAACCCAAAATGATAAAAAAACAATCAATCCCATCCAAAACAAACTAAACAAAAAACAAAACAGAGCAAAACAACACATCATCAAACCTGTAAACAAAAATAAAACAAAACAATCCTATCCAAAACAAAAAACAAAATGATAAAAAACAATCAATCCCATCCAAAACAAACAAAACAAAAAACAAAGCAAAACAAAACGTCATCAAACCTGTAAACAAAATCAAAGCAATCCCATGCAAAACAAACAAAACAAAAAACAAAGCTAAACAAAACTTCATCAAACATGTAAAATAAATAAATAAATCCCATCCATAACAAAACAAAAAGCAAAAACAATCCCATCCAAAACAAACCAAACCAAAAAACAAAAGCAAAACATAATGTCATCAAACCTGTAAACAAAAGACAAAGTAATCCTCTCCGAAAAAAAACAAAACAAAAACAACAACAAAAAAAAAACAAAAAAAAAAACAATTCAATCCTATCCAAAATAAAACTTTTTGGTCCATATAATGTCTTGGACCCCACTGTCTTTCAGTATACAGGCAAAAACAGTTTATTTATTGTTCAAAGAAAAAAATTACTTTTTAAAGGTTTAGAATGACATGAAGGTGAGTGAATAATGACATGAGGATTAAACTGATTTGAACTATCCCTTTTTGCTGAAATAAAAAAATGTATCAATTTTGTGTCATGAGTGTTGCAAATGAAACAAACCGTTTTAGTTTAAGGGCATGATCTAGTAATCAGAGTAATCTCTGAAACATCTCGAACATCAACATAGCATTGCACAAGGAACTATGTAACTATGTTTTGTTTCAAAATCTAAACATTCGTTGAGCATGTTTGTTTGGTTGCCTCAAGTGCTGCTTGCAATCATTACTGATTCAAGAGGGGTCAGTTGGATTGGTACAGCACACAAAGGTCAACAACAACAAACCTTTACATGACCCTGTCGTGGGGCGCGTTCCTCTGCACACACATGAAGAGGGGAAAAGGAAACTCTTTCCAGGGTCCGTTCACTGAATGGGCCGATCGCCGTGGCAACAGGATCACTTCATCAGTGGAAGTGAACAGATGGTGGGTGTGCAACAGGCAACATATGTTCCAATGAGCCGAGGCCATTACTACAGATGGAGGGTGGGAAGGAGGCCGGCTCTGAAACATAACCTGACATTTCCTCCTCATTTGGCAGCGCATTGTTACGTATCACAAAGAAAGATTAGCCCTAAGCAGTGAATAGCAGCGCAAAATCTCTTTAAAGGCAAATTACTAAGAGTCCCTTGCATTTCTCCACACACTTTACTTAACCAAGCTAGGCGGACGGGCCGTATTTCACGTGGTGCTCTGGGACAGAGGAGGGCCGTGCTGTTCACGGTGACTGATATACAGCTCTCTTGTTCCCCTTGAAAGATTTTATGCCACTGAGGAGGGGATGCTCCTACGTGTCTTGGGTTGACATGCCTCCACAGACAGCAACAGGTCAATGAGGCAAAATCATGCAGCAACAGCATCCAAACAAACCTCCTAAGTTCAAACACAAAAACTGACCCTACATAATTTCTTAAAGGGATAATACAGCCAAAAATGAAAAATTGGTCATCATTTATGACATGTATTGTGTTCTGCAGAACACAAATGAAGATATTTTGAAGAATGTTGGTAACCAATTCCAATAAAACAAAAAACAAAGTAAGACAAAACAGAACAAACAAAAACACCCTGTCCCATCCAAAACAAAGCAAAGCAAAACAAACAAAAATAAATTCCATCCATCCAAACAAAACAAACAACAAAGCAAAACAAAACAACAAAAAACAATCTCATCCTAAACAAAACAAGCAAACAAAACAAAACAATGTCTTCCAAAACAAAACAAACAAAATAAAACTAAACAAAAACAAAACAACAAAAAACAATCCCATCCCAAACAAAACAATTCAAAACAAAAAACCAATCCGACCCTAAGCAAAGCAAAACTAAAGCAAAAAAAAAAAACAATATCATCCAAAAAACCCATCCTAAACAAAACAAACAAAACAAAAAACAAAGCAAAACAAACAAACAAACAAAAACAATCCCATCCGAACCAAATTAATCCAATCCCATCCAAAACAAAATATTCAAAAACAAAACAACCTCATCCAAAACAAAACAATCCAATTCCATCCAAAACAAAGAAAACACAACAATCTGATCCAAAACAAAATGCAAAACAAAACAAAAAAAACAATCCCATCCTAAACAAAACAAATAAAAAAACAAAGCAAAACAAACAAAAGAAAACAAAACAACCCCATCCAAAAACAAAACAATCAAAAACAAAATCCCAAGCAGAACAAAACAACCAAGAATCTCGTCCTAAACAAAACAAACAAAAACAATTCCATCCTAAACAAAACAAAGCAAAACAAAACAAACAAAAAAACAATCCCATCCTAAGTAAAACAACTAAAGAAAACAAAACAACAATCCCATCAAAAAACTCATCCCAAACAAAACAAACAAAAACAATCCCTTCCTAAACAAAATAAAGCAAAACAAAACAATCTCTTCCAAAACAATCCAATACCATCCAAAACAAAATAATCAAAAACAATCCCATCAAAAACAAAAACAATCCCATCTTAAGCAAAAAAAAAAACAAAGAAAACAATCCCATCCAAAAACAAAACAATCACAACAAAATCCCAAGCAAAACAAAACAACCAAAAACAATCTCATCCTAAACAAAACAAAGCAAAACAAAAACAAAACAAACAAAAAATCCCATTAAAAACAAATTGCAAAAGAAAACAAAAAAATCCCATCCTAAAAAAACAACAACAAAGAAAAACAATTCCATCCAAAACAAAACAATCAAAAACAAAACAAAACAAATAAAACAAAACACAATCCAATCCTACACAAAAACAATACACAAAGCAAAGCAAAAGAATCCAATCCCATCCCATCCAAAACAAAATAATCAAAACCAAAAGAACAATCATATAGCAAAACAAACAACAAAACAACCCCATCTAAAACAAAACAAACAAAAAACAATCCCATCCAAAACAAAGTCAAGCAAAAAGTCATTTAACATGTAACAAAAATAAATAAATAAAATAAAATCCACACCACTGGCATTGTGACATCTGCAGAAGAAATCTTTCGCTTACACGTAAAATAACCGATCATGTGCAATCGAACTAAAATGACTGGATTTCACAGAAATTTGCCAAAGAACATGACGGCATGTTACCCTATTGTATGATAATAACATTGTATGCCATACTGACAAACACATAATCGGCAAAATTATAAAGTTCATTATAAATTTACATATGACAAATATATGTTTTTATAATTGCCATTTAGATATTGCAAGGTCTCTTTCTAGAAATATGGCCAGTGAACTTCTTCACAGCAAAGGTCTGCTATTAAACATGTTTTTTTAGTTAAAGAATGAAGTTGAAATCACAGTAACTTTTTTTATTGCCATAACTAACTGAAGACATACATCAGTTAAGAAACAAACAGTTCTATGAAAGTCTGTAAGCATTAGTCAGGAGAACTGCACACAGAGTCTTGTAGCTAGTCCAAAAACAAAAAAAACTGACAACACCAAAAATAAAAACAGTTATTTTTCTCCAGTAGTTGTCTATTTTTCTTTTGTTGGTTTGTATCTTGGTGTGAGTCCACATACAATTACGGCAAGAGTAAATCTGGGGCCAGTTCCTGAGTTTTACAGTCCTCTATTCATAGCTGCTGCCGTAAATATCGGCGGCTGTATATGTATTCAGTACACCTCAGTATTTTTAGACTCATGCAAAGCCGTTTTCAAGCAGTGGTCTCAAAAGAGAGATAAATCCCCGCAGCAAATCATAACACTACCTGATGATGCTGTAATATTAGACTGCTGTTTTTATTTTCTGGGTCAGGAAGCAATTACAGATCTTCCGAGACAGTGACAGTGGGTCATTTTTAACTACGAAAGGACTTTATGTTTTGACTCAGAAACCAAAAGTCATGGGAGGGTGGTTATTACAGAAAACAGATCTAACAATCTGTAATTATCATCATTACCACCACCATCAAGCAAACATGTCTATGTCCTCGTGGTGTACAATTACATTATTACCATGAAACGCAACAGGTTTGGTTTGGAGGTTCTGGCTCCCCCAATTGAACGGTCTATAGTGTCATAAGAAATACTTATACTTCTTGTACACTTTTTATTCAAAACTATTTTAAATCAACACTCTTTTATTGATTCATCAAGGAATAAATGATACATTTCCACAGAAATATGAATCAGCACAAGCTTTTTCAACATTTATAATAAGAAATGTTTCTTGAGCAGCAAATCAGCATATTAGAATGATTTCTGAAGGATCATGTGATGCTGGAGACTGGAATAATGATGCTGAAAATTCAGCTTTGCATCACTGGAATAAATTAGATTTTAAAATATATTCAAATAGAAAATGGGAATTTAAAATTTGTATAATACTTAAAATAAATTCAGACATGGTAAGCATAAGCAAGTAAATAAAATAAAATAAAAAAATAAATAAATAATAAAATAAAATAAAATAAAATAAAATAAAATAAATCTTAGACAAAACAAAACAATGCAAAACAAAACAAAAAATCCCATCCTAAAAAAAAAAACAAAAAAACAAATAAAACAAAACACAATCCAATCCTAACCAAAACTATAAAAAGCAAAACAAAACAACCCCATCCCATCCAAAACAAAATAATCAAAACCAAAACAAAACAACACAAAGCAAAGCAAAATAAAACAAACAACAAAACAACACCATTTAAAACAAAACAATAAATAATCCCATCCAAAACAAAGCTAAACAAAACATCATTTAACATGTAACAAAAAATAAAATAAAATAAAATAAAAAATAAACATTTCATTCAACAAATTTCATGAGAACTGCTTAAATAGAATTTTCTAACAATTTGTCAGTGACCAAAAGGGCAAATAAACAATCATTAACAAACAAACATAAACAAACCATTAAAAAAAAACAATGCAAAACAAAACAAAAAACCCATCCTAAACAAAGCAAACAAGCAAACATACTTCCACCCGAAACAAAAACATCTCATCTGAAACAAAACAATCAAAAACAAAACAAAACAAACAAATCAAACAAAAAATAATTCCACCCAAAAAAAAACAAAAAAACAATCTCATCCGAAACAATCATAAATCAAATCAAATCAAATAAATAATTTTAAAAAAATGTATTAAAAAAAAATGTTATGAGAACGATTTAAACAGAATTTTCTAACAATACCTCAGAAACCAAAAGGACAAATAAAACTGTTCATAATTTAGATAAGATGAAGGCACATTAGTGAATTTTTAGCAACATTTGCAGGCAAAGCTCATGGTCTAGTCTTAACGGTCTAGCAATGTATGAAGCTCACACAGAAGTCACTTTCAAACCAAGCAGCTTTTTATTGGTCAATGCAACAAATCGATCCTGAAAATCAGCTTTGCATCACAGGAATAAATTACATTTTAAAATATATTCAAATAGAAAATAGGTATTTTAAATATGTATAATATTTAAAATAATATCAGACTTGGTGAGCATAAGTAAATAAAATAAAATAAAATAAAATAAAATAAAATAAAATGACCCCAAACTTTTGACTGGTAGTGTAAGTTTGAACTTTTGCACGATGTGAAAAACAAAATTCCAATAATTTTAAAAGCGTTTTTAAAAGTTTATAAAGAGACAGCGAAATGAAAAATTGCAGCATGTAAACTCCTTATAGAAACTGCTTTAAAGACAGTTGACTGCAGTTGCAAGTTATGCAAGTCATTTTATTATTCACTCACTAACCAGAACTGTTATAGATCACAGGAAGTAGCTTTGTACTGTGGCTGCTGTTTTTGGGAGTACAAAAGACCCAAAAAATGCCCACAGTCTCTCTTCTCCAAGACGTTTTTCCACAAAACGGACCCCAGACTCAAAGAGCAGCCCCGCCTGCCCTCAATTTCACAAGCAGAAAGTGAATATGCGAGGGACGGCGTGCCAGATAATTGTTGGCTCCGTCGTGCCTGCTTTCCCTCCCTCCGTCTCTCTCTCTCGTGCTCTGTGAAGGAAATAGTGATGACAGCGTGCCAAAGTCTGGCTTCTTGTGGCAGCGTGTGTCCCCACCTCCACCCCACAGCGCCTGCTGCAGAACAAACGCTCTGTTCCCCGCTGAGGCTGCAGAGGCGACTGCCGCCCACCCTCAACGGGCCGGCACCCAATCACCCTCACGCTAACTCCAGAGCTCTGACCGCACGGCCATGAGAATAGAGGCTATATTTACCATTAGCGCACACATTCAAACACGCTATAATTAAACAGATGAAAAGGACAATGTGTTGTAGTTAATCTAGTGGTTTTATTTATTTAGTTTAAAAAAGCACTGGATGCACAATCGGCACCCGGTCGTGCCAGGACTGAGCAAACAGATTTAGAATCAAAGCAAAACGCTGCACAGGAAATGATTCTGGACGCTTAAAAATAACTTCATTCAGCGTTACATTTGCATAAGAAACATCCCAGCCCTTTTCAATGAAGCGCAACAGCCCGGTTCTGGAAATAAAAAAAATCATGTTAATTTTCTCTCTAAGGAAACTGATGTTTAGCAAAAACACATAAACCTCAGCAACAACCATCCTTGGTAAGATTTCTATAAAAGAAGTCTCTAATGCTCTTAGACTGCATTTATTTGATAAAAAATACAATAAAAACAGTAATATTGTCAAACGTTATTACCATTTAAAAGAATGTTTTCTATTTAAATATATTTCAAAATGCAATTTATTTCTGTGATGCAAACCTGAATTGTTCAGGATCATTGGCAAGATTTTTAATGTTTTTTAAAATAAGTCTTTAACGCTCAACAAGGCTGCATTTATTTGATAAAAATACAATAAAAACAGTAGTACTGTCAAATGTTATTACAATGTAAAAGAACTGTTTTCTATTTAAATATATTTTAAAATGCAATTTATTTTGTGATGCAACCTGAATTTTTAGCATCATTTATTTGATAAAAAAATACAATAAAAACAGTAATATTGTCAAATATTATTACTATTTAAAAGAACTGTTTCTATTTAAATATATTTCAAAATGCAATGTATTTCTGTGATGCAAACCTGAATTGTTCAGGATCACTGGCGAGATTTTTTATGTTTTTAAAAATTCTAATGCTCAACAAGGCTGCATTTATTTGATTAAAAAAAAATACAATACAAACTGTAATATTGTCAAATGTTATTACAATATAAAATAACTCTTTTCTATTTAAATATATTTTAAATGCAATGTATTTCTGTGATGCAAAGCTGAATTTTCAGCATCATTGGTAAGATTTTTTATGTTTTTAAAATAAGTCTTTAATGCTCAACAAGGCTGCATTTATTTGATAAAAATACAATAAAAACAGTAATACTGTCAAATATTAGTACCATTTAAAAAAACTGTTTTCTATTTAAATACATTTTAAAATGCATTTTATTTCTGTGATGCAAACCTGAATTGTTCAGGATCATTGGCAAGATTTTTTGTTTTTTAAAATAAGTCTTTAATGCTCTACAAGGCCGCATTTATTTGATAAAAATACAATAAAAACAGTAACATTGTCTAATATTATTACAATTTAAAAGAACAATTTTTAATTTGAATACATTTTAAAATGCAATGCAAAGCTGAATTTTTAGCATCATTACTTCAGTCATCAGTGTCAATGTAAAAAACAGAAATGTAAAAAATATACAAATATTATAAAAAAATAGTAAATTTAATAATGTCACACTTTACCTACCAGTCACTGTTCATATTTTCTACACATTTTCAGTCATTCTCATTCATTCAGACTCCTATGTGATTTCCAAATGGATGACAATGACGGTTTCATGGTTTTCAATTTCCAATGATCCCCTACTGTCCATTTCAAACGCTTTTCAATTGCCAAAGGTTTGTCAATCTGCACTTTGTTTTGCATGAGTAAATCTGTCGCCTCCATTTCCTGCTGTGCCTATATGCTCTAGCCATGCCTAGCCAAGTCACGTGTTTGTCTAGTACTGTTTTTCATTCCTGTGGGTTTCATTCTCTGTAGATAAGGGGAAGAGCTGTGCTTTGACCACTTAAGCTGTGGAACTTTCTCCATATCCTATTTCCGCTCTGGGGTGTTTAACAATACCTAGCAGAGGCACCGTTTCACAGCCTTATGGGCAAACAGACCACATAAGAGCTCATTGTCTGGATACCAATAAATTCATTAACAGAATTGTTGCATTGGGATTCATCATAATCCGATTAATAAATCACTGGTATCTCAATGGCGTTTTTTTCTAATGGACAATGCCCTTACACCTTGAATGAAGATGAAAATTTGAACAACCGGCTCTTTAACAAGGATGTAATATGCCTGTTTTAATGTTTGCATGACATAAAATACTGCATGAACAAACATAAAAAGTTTATGTAATAGTAGGACTTTTAGACATGACGGACATGAAACAGAGTATCAACCCAATATGGGGTTGAAGTGCATTTTGGTCACGATATGCCAGAACCACAACTGCGACTTTTGATGAAATGACACACATTATCATTAACAAATTTTTAAAGAATGGCTGCTTGAAAACCTAGAATCTGAATGTGTTGAGGGAGACAAATAATCTTTGTAATTGCGAACAACTGGAGTCAATGCCAAACCAGCAGTTGAAAGGTAAAAGATCATCTGAGACTAATTAGGGTCTGAGCAGAATGAATGGGTTTGGCACGCAGTTTAGGAAGCTTCCATTTTGGTCACTGATTCATATCATCCACATGGAGGGGGAAAAAGACTGTAATCTCACTATAAGATATAATTGTGAGGGCTTTCAAGGATATCACTGAACACAGAATGGAAGGGTTACCCCTATCTGACTGGTAAAAATGCACATTCATATACAATTTGATGTGTTTGGATTTTGAGGTTTTTTTTTTACTGATACTGCAGAAACGTCTGTCACAAACATCTGCGGTCAAACCAAAAAGGGCAGAATCTAAATTAAGGTGCAAGAACATGGACATGAACATTGACATCTGAGAATGAAATGCTTTGTTGTGTGGGTGACAATTGTTTCCACAAGAGCCTAGTTGTTCATTTTTCATCAGTCAGCGTTGTTTAGTTTTGAGAATGGGGCCATCTATAAAAAATAAAAGTCATTGCAGTTGTCAGTGCACAATAGAAGTAAATTGTTCATTCTAATAAAAATGGCATGCTGTAGACTACAAAAGTACAGCTTGTCATGAAAACCTTTGATGTAGGCCTGACAAAACCTGAACATTTTAAAAGACAGATGGACGGATGGACGGACGGACAGACGGAGAGGCAGATAGATGGACGAACGGACAGATATATAGATAGACAGACAAGCAAACAGACAGATAGGTAGACAGATGGATGGACAGATAGATAGACAGGACAGATAGGTAAATAGATGGATGGATGGATGGATGGACGGACGGACGGACGGAGACGGACGGACGGACAGATGGATGGATGGATGGTTGGATTGATGGATGGATGAAAGGATGGATGGATGAACGGATGACAAACAGACAGATAGAAAGACACACAGACAAAAGAACGGACAGAAAGACAGATAGATGGACGACAGACAGAGACTGAAAGATAGATGGATAGGTAGATAGACAGGACAGATAGTTAAATGGATCGATGAATGGATGGACGGACAAATAGATAGATGCATGGACAGAAGAATGGACAGAATAATAGACAGATGGACGGGCGGACAGACAGAGACTGAACGATAGACAGATAGGTAGATAGATAGACAGATAGACAGGAAAGATAGTTAAATTGATGGATGGATGGATAGATGGATAGACGGACAGATAGATCTATCGGACAGAAAAAATGGACAGAAAGATAGATGGTAGATAGATAGACAGACAGAAAGACAGACAGATAGATGATAGATAGACAGAGACGGACAGACAGATAGATGATAGATCTGGACAGAGACGGACAGACAGATAGATAGATAGATAGATAGATAGATAGACAGACAGAGACCTGACAGACAGATAGATAGATAGATAGATAGATAGATGATAGATAGATAGATAGATACTAGATAGATGGATAGATAGATAGACGGACAGAGACGCACAGAGACGGACAGACAGATAGATAGATAGACGGACGGAGACAGAGATACGACAGATAGATAGACAGATAGATAGATAGATGGATAGATAGATAGATAGATGATAGATAGATAGATAGATAGATACAGATAGATAGATAGGATAGATAGACGGAGACGGACAGAGACGGACGACAGATAGATAGATAGACGGACGGAGACAGAGATGGACAGACAGATGATAGACATAGATATGATATTAGATAGATAGATAGATAGATGTAGATAGATAGGACCTGGATCTGAGACAGAGATGGACAGACAGATAGATAGATAGATGATAGATAGATAGAAAAGATAGATCGGATGGAGATGACAGACAGATAGATAGATAGATAGATAGATAGACTGATGAGATGGACAGACAGATAGATAGATAGATAGACAGATAGATAGACAGATAGACCTGGATCTGAGAACGACAGACAGACAGATAGATAGATAGATGATAGATAGATAGATAGATAGATAGACGGATGGAGATGGACAGACAGATAGATAGATAGATAGACAGATAGATAGACAGATAGACGGACGGAGACGGACAGACACGACAGATAGACAGATAGACAGATAGATAGACAGATAGATAGATAGATAGATAGATAGATAGATAGATAGACAGATAGATAGATACTGAACTTATAGATGGATGAAGCCCGAAAACTCAAGGAGAAATAATATTTTTACATTTTGGTCTTGGGTTAAGAGTTAAAAGCCTTGTCAAGCCAACATCAAAATCTTAACCCAACAGGTTCACACTGGTAAATATTGGGTCATGTTAAAAGCACAGATCTTACCGAGGTGCTAGGTGATATCTTCCTCTCTTTGGATGTCTTGGTCTATAACCTATAGAAGACATTTTGCTTTTATTACACTTTTAAAATACCAAATGGATTTCTTAACATCAGAAAATATAAAATATCAAACAAACCATTCAGGCTTTGTTCTTTTCATAATACACTTTAATTCTGTGTTAATTCTGTGCCAGTGTTTTTCTTGTGTACTGTGGTATACCGTGCTGGTAGTGTGATGAAGCTCTGGGCTGCTGTCTGAACTCCTGGTGTGTGCTGTGATGGAGCTGGGGTCGTCTTTCTCGACGCAGCTCATCAGTCTCCACGGCTCTCACTGAGGCAATAAAAGAAGCATTTAAAGACAGTTTTAAATGGAGGTTTGACTCTCTCACAATTAGTATTTGCAGTGGAGCATCACTGGAAACATAAAACGTACAATTCTGAAGCCTGAACTTCACCACCACGTCCCCAAAAGACTGAGGCAATGATTACAGCCTCAAACGCACATAAATTACAACCAGACTTTTTTATACGTCTAGCCCCAACAGCATCTTGCAATTGACACTTTAGACCATCTGAGATTCAAAAGAATCCTCTTAGTGACAGAGAAATAATGGGGTGAATTAACTTCAGGAAAAAAAGGCAAATTTTAGGAAATATAAAAGAAATATAAACTGTCAGAAACGGCCTTGTTTTGGTTTTCAGGCCAATTGAAGAATTATAGGATTTTATTTCTGCTTTGGATTTTCACTCTTTAGATGCTGGCGTTCCACTACTTTTTAAAGCATTAGAGGTAAAAATGCTTTGTTTTCTGTTGCAAAAAAATACTAGATAGTTAGCTAATTAACATACATCAAAGGTCTACATCCTTTTGACTATATTTAGGAATTTTAAAATAAATTCTGATAAATAAATATTAAATAATAAATATTCTGATAGATAAATATTCTGATGACCTAAAATATTTATCTGTGTCCAACATTACAAAAATGTAACATTTCATAATGAAATGTAAAAGTTATTATCAATTTGGAGCCATTCAAACCATTGACTGTATTCTCGATATATTTATACTTTATTCTCGTAATTTCAACTTTATTATTTAAAAATAAATTATTACATTAATAATATTATATAACTATTCTCATGACCTAAAGTATTCATCTGTGTCCAACATTACAAAAATGTAACATTTTATAATGAAATGTAAAAGATATTATCAATTTGGAGCCATTCAACTTCTGCAGGATTCAACTCAACTTTCTTATTGTAAGAAAAAAGTTCTTACAAATATTTTTCTTTAATTTAAACTATTTATATAAACATATTGGCTTCATTCTAGCTAGTCACTATGATGGTGTTTTAGTGCCACATTAAAAAAAAAATCTAAAATTACAAGATTAAAGTTCTAATATTTTGAGAGTAAAGTGGAAATATTTCAAGAATAAAGTCGAAATTACGAGAATAAAGACTAAATGATTTCAGAATAAAGTTGAAACGTTTCAAAAATAAAGTCAAAACTTTGTGAATTAAATCGTAGCAATTAATGTTATAATATTTTGAGTATATTGCAAATGCAAATAGCCCGGATTGGGAGCACCGGGAGAAGTTGCCAGGCCACTGGAATTGATTTGAATATATGTGGGATTATTAGCAGAAATCATACCCTGTGTTATACTTGCAGGGAGAGTATGATTGGAAATAATATTTCACGTCTTCGACTGCATTCATTAAGCCTATTTGTAGTGCGCCAGACACCCAATAATAGCAATAAGCTTTGTGCTTTTGGCACTTTTAATATAAAACACAACCTCTGCTTTCAAATTCTGTCAGTTTTATAGCGAAATACGAATAATATGTCTTACAATAACGTGTTTTTCATGCTCATTAATGTGGCGTGACAGATCGCTGTATTCATGTGAATCAATCGTCATTTTAATTACACTGAGATGACATTAGTTTCATCAAATTATACTCTTTCCACCTACTCCGCTAAAAAGTCTGTGGCATCAAACATTTAATTCCTCACATGTATTTAATTAAAAAAAAAACAATAAAAAGTTTAAACGGTTGAAGTGACATAAGTTATATTGTTGTCTTTTCTAAAGGTATATAACGTTAAGTGACTATTCACAAGCTGTTTTATTTACGGTATAATACGGTAAATATGCTTTGTTGCTTTACATATAGCACAGCTCAGCTTTCAAATTCTGTCAGATTTATCATGAAATACAAATTATAAATGTGTTTTTCTTCTGTATTTCAAGTATATAGCATGATATAGACGTGAAGGAACATCAGAAGGAAATTAAAAAAAAAACAGTATAGGCTACTTTAACGAATGAACACATGCTACTTAAACGGAGGCGAATACAGTGATCTGTCACGTCACATTAAAGAGTGTGAAAAACACATTGTAATAGACATATTGTTTGTATATCGCTATAAAACTGACAGATTTTAAAAGGTGAGACTGCTCACAATCGGGCCCATTTGCATGCGCAATAGGCTAGAATATACTCTCAAAACATTTCGACTTTATTCTTGTAATTTTGACTTTATCCTCAGAATATTTCGACTATTTTCTAAATATTTCAACTTTATTCTCGTAATTTCGACTTTATTCTCAAAATATTACGACTTTATGCTCGTAATATTTCAGCTTTATTCTTGTAATTTTGACTTTATTCTTGTAATTTTGGCTTTATTCTTGAAATATTTCGACTTTACTCTTGTAATATTTAGACTTTATTGTAATTTCGACTTTATTCTCGGACATTTTACTTCACTCTCTGAATATTTCAACTTTATTCTCAAAATATTTCGACTTTACTTTTACAATATGTTGACTTTATTCTTGTAATTTCAACTTTATCAAAATATTTCGACTTTACTCTTGTAATATTTCAACTTTATTCTCACAATTTCAACTTTATTCTCGAAATATTACGACTTTATTCTTGTAATTTTGACTTTATTTTCATAATTTTGACGTTATTCACAAAATATTTTGACTTTATTCTCAAATATTACAACTTTATTCTCTTAATTTTGACTTTATTCTCAAATATTACGACTTTATTCTCTTAATTTTGGCTTTATTCTCGAAATATTTCGAAATAATTAGTTAGCTCAGGTCGATTAAATAACCCTAATAGATGCAACTTTTGATTTTATTAATGCATTAGTAAATGTTGGAATCAAGATTAATGAATGGTTTAGAAGTAGTAGTAGTAGTAGTTAAAGTGTTTTCAATTTTTGTATATACAAATATTTATAATTAAATTCTTTTTTTTATTAAAAATACAAATCACAAAGCTATTGGTTGAAACTGAATTTAAACATGGGTCATATTTTGGTACCTTCACTAACCATTTGTTGAAGAAAAATGTTACGAAAGAGCTAACAAGCATTTCTTACAAAATCCCACAGTGAAGGGTTCAGATGGTTTTGAAGTTTCGAAGTCAAAACATGTTGTGCACAACAGATGCTCTAAGAACAGCTTATGACAAAATAAACTAGCCTGAATTCCAGACGACCAAAAACAACTATAAACACAGAACATCAATCTAACGGGACGAATCTTGAGATTCAAAACACAGGCACCGGGCCACTCTACCATAATCCAACTAAAATATCTGATGACAAAAAGCAGCCTATTTGCCTCTAAGACACAACATGAGCAGTTCATGAGCTGGTCGACATCAAGAGGCAAACCAGATGGAGACAATTTCACCATAAGGTCTCTTTTAATCTTGGGACAGAACCACAAAACTCTGGATGGTGGTAAAAAGCAAAAGGGGCTCAAGGAGTTTGTAACAGCCACCACGTTATAATTTTGTTGTCTTGTTATGTTACTTAATATAGATTGCTACCTATAAAAAGTAACCCAGAATTATTCTTGTTATGACAAAGCATCCCCTCCATCTAAAATAGTGTGCCAAACAGATTGTTTCCACTGTCACAGACCAGATGGAGGGTGTTATAAAGACTGCTGGCTATTGTTTATCTGCAAGTAACCTGGACATCTCAGCATGCATTCCATTTGTTTGAGTCACAAACAGGTCAACAAGTAACCCTGCTTGAAAAAAGCTCCATAGATGTCCACAGAATTCAAACGTCCGAAACGAATTTAACAGCCCTTGCCTGTTTGTTTATTAAATAATTCTGGCCAATCTGAATCTAAGCTCCAATACAAATGACTATATTTAATTCTGTACAATTCCACATATTTTCCTCAAAAGCTAGTGAACACAATGTAAAAAATCATTCACATGAAATAAAGCGAAGGATATGAATTAATGGATACGGAAATTCAGAGTGATCCGCACCATCTCTGTGTTGTAGTCTGCGCGGTCGGCTGTGGACGGGGACGCCGCGCCTCCTGCAGGTTTCCAACACCAGCTCTCTGACGGGCATGAACAAAGACATCCAAGAAGCCTAAAAAACAACAGACAAAATATATATTAATAGCATAATGCATATAAAATGACATATTAAAAATCTCAGTACAGATATGCATCTATGAGCAAATCCATAGTCATCCCAAAAGGACACTCTTACAAATGTACGCATGTCTATCTAATGGTATTTGTAGTCAGGTATTATTAGGTGTTCAAGTACTTTTTGGGGCCCATTACACATACAAAAGGCTTAATAGTGGTTTGCGGTATGGAGACCTCCATGAAGCCGGGAAGTAACTATGCACGGTCTAAGTTAGTTCCTGACTGCATTTATAATTACGAACCCATGTTTATATATGTGGGTTAAAAAATTATTTAGATGCTTTGGTCCCTTGGCTCCAGAAAAAAACATTACAGCAATCAAAAAACAAAAGAGATTCTGTAACTGTTTTCTAGTAAACCAAAGACATGTAAACAAACGTTAAACAAAATCCAGTAAACAAAATATGTGTGGGCCATACTATGACCTGATTTTCATTTAGCATGTTAATAGGCTGCGGTAGAGCTGCATGACATAACATATAAAAAAAAAAGATCATGCTAGGTCCTGTTTATATTTGATCCGATCACAAGTGGAGCGAAAACATTTTGTGAACTGATTAAACCACATTTAAAGATAGTCAGAAACGCATTGGATGTGTAGCATAAATACCAATCCAGTATGATGCATCCCAGACAACAGTAAAAGATGCCCACTCACCTGTCAATCAACCAACTTGTGACCCTGGACCACAAAACCAGTCTTAAGTCGCTGGGGAATATTTGTAGCAATAGCCAAAAACACATTGTATGGGTGAAAATTATTGGTTTTCGTTTTATGCCAAAAATCATTAGGATATTAAGTAAAGATCATGTGCCATGAAGATATTTTGTAAAATTCCTACTGTAAATATATCAAAACAAAAATATATCAATTTTTGATTAGTAATATGCATTGTTAAGAACTTAATTTGGACGACTTTAAAGGTGATTTTCTCAATATTTTGACTTTTTTTGCACCCTCAGATTCCAGGGTTTCAAATAGCTGTGTCTTGGCCAAATATTGTTCTATCATAGCAAACCATACATCAATGGAAAGCTTATTTATTCCACTTTCAGATAATGAATAAATCTCAATTTGAGAAAATTGACCCTTATGACTGGTTTTGTGGACCAAGGTCACATTTGCTCAAACAAGGGCTCGGTGTGGCTCGTGACGTGAGGCTTTGAAAATTCTTATTTGTGGTGAGAATAAAACTAAAGTGTCTGTCTCGACTGACCATATTTGATCAGACTATCCAATATCAAGTGGAAACAGGGCCACTGGCATTTTCCTGTACTTACATTTCCTTCAAGAAGCTCCTCTTTCGGACAGCCTGAGTGGGCTTGCAGATACTTTGAATGAAAGAGCAGGCCATCAAAGGTCTTCCACGGCATGAGCTCACCCATTGGGAAAGGGAAACCACAAGCACTGTTGGCTGCGATGAGGTAGGTCAGACCCCGTACAAAGAGAGAGCCGAGTTGAACGGCCCTGGGGTCCACAACAGGGGTCTGCATGAGGAAGGGATTTTAGAATGATATAAGAAATGACGTACGAAAACAACAGTTTGTAAAGGTGGTCAGTCAAAATCCAGTCATTTCAATTAGAATCTGTGCAGTATGGAGTTTCATGTACGGGTGAAAAAGTTCCCCTAGCAGATTTCACTTGGTTAAGCAAATTAGCTGTATTGACCAGCAGAAGGTTGCTTAGTTTGAAAGTGATTTCTGTGTAAGCGGTGCATAATGCATTGCTAAACTATCGACAAAATTTGGCTGAAATAATATTTAAAGGAGACATATAATGAAAATCTGATCTCTGGTGCATCTACCAACCCAGAAAATGTGAAAAAGGACAACCCAGTAACTTTGCTTTGGTAAGCCTTTCTCTGCAAGCACGTGAAAAAAAAAAAATGAGCTGCTCAGATTTCACTCCCCTAGTGACGTAGGAAGGGGATCTTATAATATTACAGTCCCTTAATCTGCATGTTTTCCGCCATTTTGTTTTCACAAGCGACAACGGTGTAGCACTTCTAATGCCGTGGCAAAATTTCGAGCGAAGCATGCTAACTGTTCTGTTGTTGGCTGCACAGACAAACACAGAACACTTTTTATAGTCCCAGCCTTAGAGGAGACAGGAGAGCAGTGGATTTATTGATTTATTAACTGTATATTACACTACTGCCACACAAATCTAATATAAAGACGCAATTTCTTTCCCAGCTGTTTACCTTCACAGACATAACCAACTATTTTTTGTACTCATTTGTGTGTTTAATATAAACTTGCATTTGACAGTTCAAGCGCAATAAGACATGAAAGAGACATGAAACTTAGTTTAGTACTCACATGCCATGTGACGACTGCTTTCTGTGCACGTGCTTCAGATGTGTGTGCTCAGAAAACCGTATATCAGAAGTTTAAACTAATATGGCTTTAAATGCATGATTTCAGCGCGATAGACATAATAATCAAAACCAAACAGATGTTTTTTGTCAGAGTATCTGAGCTGTAAAGGAGGAGCTGTACGAGCTGTAAAGGCACAGCCCTATTCTAGAAAAGGGGGCGGGGAGCAGCAGCTCATTTCCATTTAAAGAGACATGCACGAAAACAGCATGTTTCTGCTTCCATTGTAAAATGGGCATTTTCAACATGATATAATAAATGATCTGTGGGGTATTTTGAGCTAAAACTTCACAGACACATTCTGGGGGCACCTGAGACTTATTTTACATTAGTGGTTCAATCTAAATTTTATGCAGCGGCGAGAATACTTTTTGTACACAAAGAGAAAATTTTGGAGAGTATCCACTGGACATAAACTGTGTATACTATTCTGTGTCAGTCGCACGACACGGATACATTTTCTACATATATTTATGCTTTGATTTGAACACAAACAGTGGATCCAGCGTACGTAGTTTGCGTCCAGCTACGCTGACACAGAGGAGACGAAAAATGTTTTTCTTTTTTTTCTTTGCGTACAAAAAGCATTTTCATACTTTTCTGGGTCTTGACAGTGGTCTTTACCTGGCAGTCAATAGGACAGTCACAAACCTTACGGTTTTCATCCAAAATATCTTAAATTGTGTTCTGAAGATGAACAAAGAGCGACATGAGGGTAAGTGATTAATGACAATATCAATCTGTAATGGTAGGTGCAACTGCAAATGTGCCACAATTTAAATAAAGAGATTTGAACATTCTTATGGAGGGGGAAGATTTTCAGTGTATAAAATAAAAAATCTAAATTCATTAAATACTCATAGTACCGATTCAAATTTATGGATAAATTATTGTTGTTTTTTGACAGTGTTTGCCAACTATCCCTGTTTCGTATGGAAAAGAGCAGCTGGGACATTCTGCTAAACTTCTCCATGTTCTACAGATGAAAGAAAGTCATAAAGCTTGGAAATGACACAAGTTAACTAGATGAGTAAAGTTCACAAACAAACTGTGAAGCTGGCTTAAAGAAACCTTGTCTAAAAGTTTGAAGCAGTTGTAAAAGCTTGAAGTTTGAAAGTTTAGATAAACATTAGATGTTGCTAGCATGATCTAGCACATTGCTAACATAATTTAACATGTTTCTTGCCATGCTGTTAGCATGTTGCTAGCATGGTAGTCATTAAGCTTTGCTAGTGACAGACAGCTTAACATTTTTTAAGTCAAAAGTTTTGATCCCCTCAATGGAAGTCTATGGGATTTTTCGTAGATTTGATTGTCTGTAAGTCAGATCAGTTAGAAAAGTCATAGCAGCTAACCTCAGACTGGTCTGAAGGTCTGATCCAAGTTTGAAGGTTGTAGCTTTAAAGCTCTAGGAGGAGATACTGGCTACATTTTGGAGAAATTAGCTTAAAAAGCAGATCAGTAAGTAAACCAACTTAATGATTACATATTGTTTATTCATGACTGAACTGAAACCATTTTTACAGTAGCCTGGTTTCAAATTCATCATACTGTTAATATCTATTGTGTTTTTCAACTCAGGCTGGAGGGAGGCAGGGTGTGACCCGTAGAGCTCACCTGAAGTGGCTGCGCGGATAAGGGGATGTTTACAAAGGTTCCCCTGCCCCCCCACCAAACTGTCCGCTGGTCACCTGGTCCTCCACCCCCACCCACAGGAGATAAGAGACGGACTGATTAGCTTCCATGACATCAAAACGTAATATTGGCCTGCCACCTGCTCTGCTCTCAAACACAGCTTAGACTAAAGCAAACAAAAGGGAGGCTGGAGATAAAGCCGAAGTGACAGCAGCAACCCACGGCCCACGCCTTCCAGGCGCACAGATTGAGAACCAGGCCGTCGTTTGAAATATTACGCTGTTTACATGGGCCCGACTTCCTTCTCATAACCGCGCCTCTTCAGAGAAACGAGGACGTTTAATCACATTCACTGTTATGCATAAGGTTTAGAGAGCGGGATGAAGTAGACCGGCTTTGATTAAACCGCTTAAAAAGACACGTAAAAGTCTTAGCACCTTTAAAGCCGCTAATTGCTCAGCGTGGAAGTCAATAGGCCTCGGGACAATGCTGATGCCACCCTGCTGCTGTAAAGGTATAGAGTGGGACAACAAACCAGAACAGCAGCTGCTCTGCAAGCATTTCAACAGTGAACAATGAGAGCAGCTCCAGCCAGATGCCTGAAGGACCGCTGGACCCCCTGAGGACACGCAGCTCGACATTAATGGCAAACTACAGCCTTGCGATCAGGCTCTGCACCTGTGCCATACCTTAATGCACATCTGCTCAGTGTTACTACTGTAAACACTCACGCATGACAAGACCAGGCTTGTCTGAGTCTTTCTGTGGTATTTCAATGAACTTTCAATTTTTCATTTACTAAATAAACACTGTGGGCTGTGTCTGAAACGTGTTTGGGAATCAAGAACAGATTCTGGTTTTTAAAAAATAGTGGAATTGAATGATTTGGTTCGGTTAATGCTTTCTGAACGGCTGCATTCATCCAACAATGCAAACAGATTACTGTATTGAAATACTTGTTTAAGTGATTCATGCACTGTCTAAAGCACAATTCAAAAGACTTGTTTTACTTATGGTTTGTAATTGTACGGAATTTAATGACTCTGGGCCTGATTCTAATTCAGTGTTTGTGGGACTGGTTAGACTTATTCAGAACTGCTCAAAACTGTGATTTGTGCATCTTTTAACTCCCCATAAAGACTCATAAAGTCATTTGTGTGTTTGTGGTAAGGACCCAATAACAGAACTCAAGCCATGGAAATTATTTGCCTTTAGAGTTTTAGAAAAATAAAAAAGGATCTGGCTCTGAAAAGAAGAGGTTCTCACAAATCAGTCTCAAATTCAAACATTATCAGTTTGAACTGTTTTATGACTCACTCACTCAGTACTGTTGTAATAAATATTCTATAAAAACTACATATACGCACTACTATTTTATACTAGGAGTAAGAATATTTTGTTATTTTCATGAATTGTTGTAATTTGACTTAACTACTTATATTATTATTATTATTATTATTTTTTACTTTTTTCTGTAAATCGATTATACAGAAGGTTCAAACGCTCACTGATGCTCCAGAAGGAAACAAAATGCATTAAGAGCTGGGGGGTGAAAACTTTTGATATTTGAAGATCAGGGTAAATTTAACTTATTTTGTCCTCTGGGAAACATACAAGTATCTTCTGTAGCTTCTGAAGGGCAGGACTAAATGAAAAAAATATGATATTCAGGCAAAATAAGAAAAATGTACACATCTTCAAAAGTTTACACCCCCGGCTCCTAATGCATCGTTTTTCCTTTTGGAGCATCAGTCTGTAGTAGTTGCATATGAGTCCCTCAGTTGTCCTCAGTGTGAAAAGATGGCTCTTATAATCATATAGTCATTGTTTGGAAAGGGTTCAAATACACAAAAATGCTGGAAAATCAAAGAATTTGTGGGACCTGAATGATTTTTCTGAAGAACAGTGAGCAGTTTAACTGTTCAGGGCAAACAAGGGACTCATGAACAACTATCACTAAACAAAAAAACTCAAGCGTATGTAAACTTTTGAACAGGGTATTATTATTATTATTTTTTTTTTTTATAAATTAAATTTATTTATTTATTTTCTCTTGTGGACTTTGTGTAAATGTCTTTTATGTGAAATATCTTATTCAGGTCAGCACTAAATAAAGAACAACATGCATTTGGTATGATCCCTCTTTTATTTTGGTAAAATAATTAACATTTCGAAGATTCTGTAAGGTGTATGTATAAACTGTATATGGGTTGTTCCGCAAAAATTTGAACTGAATCATAAAGTGGAATCAGAATCGTTAAATTCTTTATGATTCTCCTCCCTTACAGATGCTGTGTAGTGGCATCCTTAGCTTGCATTTACATTCCCTTACTATGACAAAGCAACACAGGGGGAAACAGATTAGAGGGGGGTAATCAGGCAGCCCCTGGAGACTCTCCTGCCATCTGTCTGGCTCTTACAGCCTCCTAATACACCCCCC
Source organism: Labeo catla (assembly GCA_012976165.1). Taxonomy (NCBI): domain Eukaryota; kingdom Metazoa; phylum Chordata; class Actinopteri; order Cypriniformes; family Cyprinidae; genus Labeo; species Labeo catla. The sequence continues at coordinate 241,846 of VONZ01000863.1, forward strand.
TCCCATCCCTTTTCACATTTCAGGCAGATGTGACAGTGTAACTCCCTATGGGAGACAACAATGGCGCGTGTAACAGGTGCTCCCGCCACCCCATGGCACATGGGAGGCAGGAGAGCTTTACACACTTTCATCTGGCCAGCGGCAGGCTGTCGCCGCCGTGCCTTGAGCACACACGCGTCTCTGGGTCAGCGAGCAACCCGACACCTGTTGCTGTGCGCGCCCTCTAAACACACGATCCCTCAACGCTATCATTCATCACCCAACATACTGTGGGCAACATAAACCCAGCCGTATCACTTCACTTGAGCCAAAACGTAAACACGCGAAACCATATATAAATAAATACTGCGGCCAAGTGCACAATAAACAGCCATTACAGAGCATAAAAGATACAGAGTCAGTTACTGTCTACCTGGGTGACTGAAATTCTTAGCTTGAACCACATTAGTAAAAGTAAACAAACATAATCTGTAAAAATATAAATACAACTTAATAGTTCATTTGTATTGTCAACAGCTTGGCGTTTCTCGAGTCAAGGGCGAGATATGCATCAGCATCTGAACACAACAGACTGGAGGGATTCACACCAGACGCAAAAAGAGACGGCCATAGACACAGGAGGATCTGTAAATTAGGAGGCGGCTTGCTGGATATCTCCCAAGAGGCTCTAATTTGTCCCTCTATCATCCATTATCTGTGCTGTGGGGAGAGCTCTCAATCCAAGCGCTGTGAAACCACAGGCCGCCCTTGGCGGCCATGTCTGAAATAGCACGCATAGGAGGCTTAAATTAGGGTGGGAGCTGAAATAGCCCTGTGGTCGCCGGCGGGGACGACGCGGAGCCCGTCACCAGAGCATCGCTCTCAGGTTCAGACCACAATTAGAGTAGTTTTTGAGAGGAATGTCGCAAAGCAACCAGAAATTATCCCTCCAGTCTCTTTCCCCATCTTTTTTTTCAAATGGCAAAAGAATCTGACGCATCTCTCAAGGCCTTGATTTGTTGAATCTCCATGTTGTTGTTCCGATATGACATGGATTATAGTGTTTATCATCTGCTGTAGCTATTTTAAATGAAATTCTGTCTTCATTTACCAACCGTCATGATGTTCCAAACTTATAAGACTGTGGATAATCTTCAGTATACAAGATTTTTTTTTTTTTTTTTAATGAAACCTGACTTTTGCTCCTACTTTGAAAGTGTACATCATGAGGTGATGAGCAGAGCTTGGATTCCTCCATACATGATGCTTGGAATTGAGGTTCATCAGACCACAGAATCTTGTTTTTCACAATTTGAGGGTCCTTTAGGTGCTTTGTTGCAAATTCCAAGTGTGTTTTCATGTGTTATCACTAAGGACAGGATTGAGTTTGGCCACAACAGCATAAAGACTGGACTGGTCGAGTCTTGCCATGATGTTTGTCCTTCTGTAAGTTTCCCACATCTGCACATATGATCATGGAGTTCAACTAGTGTGACCATCAGCTCCTTGGTCACCAGTCTAACCAAGGAACTTCACCATCAATTGCTCAGTTTGGCCAGGAGGCCAGCTTTAGGAAGAGTCCTAGTTGTTCCGAACTTCGTTCATGACGGGTAACAGAGACTACATGCTTCTATGAACCTTCAATGCAGCAGAATTTTTTCTGAACTCTTCCCCAGATCTGTGCCTTGACACAATCCTGTTTCTGAGCTATACAGGCAGTTATTTTGACCTCAGGGCTTGTTTCTTTCTCTGATATGCATTTTCAACTGTTAGACTTTTTATTAAGGTGTGTGCCTTTCCAAATTACACTCATTCAAATGAATTTGCAACAGTTTAACTCAAAATGATGTAACATCTACAAGCGATATGAGTGTTCCTGAGCTAAATTTCAAATGTCCCAGAAAAGGTATGAATACTTATGCAATGCAATCATTTCAGTTTTTTATTTTTAATAAATTTGCAAAGTTGTTACAAACCTGTTTTGCGCTTTGTCATTATGGTGTATGGAGTGTAGATTGATGTGGAAAAAAGTAATTTAAAGCAGTTTAACATAAGGCTGCAACATAACAAAACGTGAAAAAAAATGAAGGGGTATGAATACTTTTGCAAAGCACTGCAAACATACCTTTTGTGCACATGAAAGTGCACAAAAAAGGGGTTGGAGTCAAACTCAGGTTTGGACCTAGTAATCGAAATAACTGCAAAAACGGCCTGTCTTTTTTAAGTATGTTACAAAATAAAACTCATGACCACAGTTGTTTTCTAGAAGACTCCAAACCAAGCCCAGTTAAAACGGGTAAGCGTATGAGTGTAAAAACAATGCTTTCAGAAACGCAGAGGTGGTGCGAATGACTCACCCTAAGCTGTTGCATTTCTCTGAAGGATTTGAATCTGACACAAACAGCTTGGCTTAGATATGCATCTACGTCTTCCAGGGAAAGCTGTCTCACCTAGATCCAGGAGCAAACAGTGTTTTTATTCTGCATGCAAGCTGTGAAAATCACACTCAAGTATACACAACAAGCATCAAGCGTCACCACGCACACATCTGTACACAATGCAAGGGTATCTGAGTTGTCTGATAAGGACTACACACAATAAACAGCGCTGAAGAGACACAGCTGAAACTCTTTTGAAATGCAATGAGGCCACATCATTAATAAATAAAGGCTAACAGAGCATATGTGGTGGGAATGGGCCCGAACAAAGCCATTTGTTTACATTCAAGCAAAAACCTCAGTGGTCCGTGGCATCAACGATGAAAAGTTAAACACACCTGAATAGCGATGTAGGTTACAAGACAAATCACAGCAATCAAAGGGCTGTCAAAGCGCTTCAGCTCTTCAGCAAACTCATACAGGTCAAAGACATCCAGGAGTGTTGATGCTTGGACTGCTTTCACCTCTGGGTCCGTCCTAAACCACAGAGCCATCAGATCAAGGGGCCCTTCTGTTGATCAATGAAAACCACACATTTAACTTGTGGAGGTTTGGCGTGTATGAGAGTAAATTAAAGGGGTGGTTCACACAAAAATGTAAATTTGTTGTTAATTTACTCACCCTCAGTCCTTCCAAGATGTAGGAGACTTTTTCTTCAGAAGAACAGTTAAAAAAAACTTGAAATGTGGTCCTTGGTGATTCATAAAATGCAAGTCAGCGGCTACTGGTTTTTAAGAATAAAAGAAGCATATCAAGAAACACAAAATTAATACCCATGGCTCCTGATGATATATTGAGGAGTTATGAAGCGAAACGATTGGCAAGAAACTGAACATCATTTACAACATTATTACCTGTAATCCTTAGCCTCGGGCAAACGGTCCAGAGTGATGTGCGGTTCATAAACAAATCATTCTTTTGAACTGGTTCTCTTTGGTGAACTAGTTGAACCACTTGAATGCATTTAAACAAAGGGGTGAAATGAATGTTTTTATGGTTTCTCATTGTTTAAAAGGTGAGAAGTTTATGCACTTTATATGCTTTAGAAATGTAAAGCATCCATGTTTCACAACATTATTGGGTGCTTTAGTAATATACAGCTGAGGTCAGAAGTTTACATACACCTTGCGGAGGGATCATACAAAAGGCATGTTATTTTTTTATTTAGTACCTGAGTAAGATATTCCATTACGTTTACATATAGTCCACAAGAGAAAATAATAGTTGAATTCATAAAAATGACCCTGTTCAAAATTTACATGTATGATTCTTAATACTGTGTTGTTACCTGAATGATCCACAGATGTGTTTTTTGTTTAGTGATAGTTGTTTATGAGTCCCTTGTTTGTCCTGAACAGTTAAACTGCCTGCTGTTCTTTAGATAAATCCTTTAGATCCCACAAATTCTTTGGTTTTTCAGCAATTTTGTGTATTTGAACCCTTTCCAACAATGACTGTATGATTTTGAGATCCATCTTTTCACACTGAGGACAACTGAGGGACTCATATGCAACAATTACAGAAGGTTCAAACACTCACTGATGCTCCAGAAGGAAACACGATGCATTAAGAGCCGGGGGTGAAAACTTTTGAAAAGAATGAAGATATGTACATTTTTGTTATTTTGGCCAAATATATATATATTTTTTTCATTTAGTACTGCCCTTCAGAAGCTACAGAAGATACTTACATGTTTTCCAGAAGTCAAAATCAGTTAAATTTACCCTGATCTTCAAATTCATCTTAATGCTCAGTACTAAATAAAAAATAACATGCATTTTGTATGATCCCTCTTATTTTGGTAAAATAATTAACAGTTTTGCAGATTCTGCAAGGTGCATGTAAAATTTTGACCTTACCTGTAATTTGTTACGTTACTGTGTGATTATGTAAACCAATTAGTAAACTGAACCAGCTCACTGAAACAAACTGTCCGGAAGGACCAGTTTCCGAAAAATAAGGCTCTGGATTACAGATAATAATGCTGTAAATAATGTTCAGTTTCTTGCACATCTTAAGACATCAATATATTTTTAAAAGCCACAGGCATTAATTCTGTGTTCCCCTGATATGCTTTTTTACTCTCAAAGACATTTTATAAATCACCAACGACCACGGTTTCAGCTAAAATTCTACAACTCAAGAAAAACGTCACCTAAATTAACAGTGAATTTTCATTTTTGGGTAAACTATCCCTTTAAAGATTGAATAACTAAACAGTTCGAATAAAAGGCTTTCCATATATTTTGGCTACAATTTTTACAATCATTTGCAGGTTACTGAATAGTGGTTTTTAGAAAACATATGTAAAGGCTGCAATCACAAATCCAGCTAATGGAATATTAGCTGAGAATAACTAGGAAACTTTATATTCACTTCTCCATCATCTGCAGGCTCAGAAATATCTTTCAAAATCCCCTAATATTTTCATGCTGGATCCCCTGTAATGCAGTGATGAAATATGCAATGCAACAAAATGCACTCATCAAACCAAATGGCCTTCTTTTTTTTCACAAAGCATCTGTGTTGTGTAATCACTGATTCAAGGAAACGCAACAGGGGAAAGAGAATTATGTACACTAACAACAGAACAAAGATTTCTTGAGATTATCACAGGATTACTTAAAGGGATAGTTCACCCAAAAGTGAACATTCTATCATTACTCACCCACCCTCATGTCATCTTTGGAACACAAATGAAGACATTTTGATGAAATCCGAGAGTTTTCTGACCCTGCATAGACAACAACACAACTGACACGTTCAAGGCCCAGAAAGGTAGTAAGGACATCGATAAAGTGACATCAGTGATTTAAACTTAATGCTATGAAGCTAGGAAAATACTTTTTGCATGCAAAATGTATTCTTTTTGTTTCTTAAAATTAAGATTCAACTACTGATGTCACATGGACTATTTTAAGGATGTCCTTACTACCTTTCTGGGTCTTGAACGTGACAGTTGTGTTGCTCTCTATGCAGGGTCAGAAAGCTCTCGAATTTCATCAAAAATATCTTAATTTGTGTTTTGAAGATGAATGAAGGTCTTACAGGTTTGGAACGACATGAGGGTGAGTAATTAAATGCAGAATTTAAATTTTAGCTATCCCTTTAAGGCTGCAATACAATACACAACTTTAGAGGTTACAGAAGGAAAAACTGGAAATCATTCACTAAACGACTGAGACTACTAGACTTTCAAATCATTCTGAACACAACACACTCATGCAGAAACATGTGCTTTGTAGTTAGGAGATGCATTATAAATCAAAACAATATGTGTTTTAAAAATGATCAAATATGTCTGATATCCAAAGAATGGATGGAATCATATGAAGCTAAAACATCAGAGTCTGTGCTCTTCAAATACTACATGATTTCCTGTGGAAATCTGGAGACTCCTCCAGACTGAAAATCAGGGCAGAAATCTGTGCAAAAGTTGTGTAGTGCATTCCCGCCTTTAGCAACATCATGAGGAAGTGTGTAATGCTTAGCACATTACAATGAGCAAACATGTAAAACATAACTACTAAATTACGTACTAAGATTGTTAAGGGGTTTTGGAGTGACTCTGGTTGGCTCCTTTAGTGGGTTTCCTGGAAAGACGAACCATTCTTTGACTGACAAAGTCTGAGCAGAACCATCTATAAAACAGAGAGAAGTTAATATAAACTGAGAGCAACAATGCAAAATCCCTTAAAAGTGGCACAGAAAGAGCATTTGTGCAACAGTATATGTTATGAAATAATTTGACTGACAGAGCCTTTCCAAAATTACAGTGTAGTCTCAACTGTTTGAAATCTGATATGTTTTGTCCCCTTCGGTCTGGCCCTTCTTTTCAACAGCACGTTCACCACATATTTGCCCACACCACAAATATTGGACAGAAACGAGACAATTCCCAGAATTCTACAGAGCAATGGAGATTTATTGTCTGTTAGCAGCACAGCAAGAGGACAACCTATATTTCTACACCTCATTGAAATGTATACGTTAAAGGATAAGTTCACTTCCAGAATAAACATTTCCTGATAATTTACTCAATGAAGGTCCAAATTGCAGTTTCAATGCAGCTTCAAAGAGCTCTACATGATCCCAGCCAAGGAATAAGGGTCTTATCTAGCGAAATGATTGGTTATTTTCTAAAAATAAACGTATTATGTATACACGCACATGTGATGTGGAAGCACCGACCCAGTGTTTACAAACCGAACATGCAAATAAAGTCAAACACCTTTTACAAAAAAAGGTAAAACAACGATGCTGGATGATTCTGAAGTTGGGGGAGAAAATGAGATTGAGATGAGAGTTTTTCACCCTACCTCACCCAACTGCGAGTGACTTTTCCAACGCTGTTACGCAATGCATGAAGATGTGCATGCACATCGCAAAGCTAGTGCAAGATGAGCATTTGTGGTTCAAAAGTATTTCATTTTTATTTTTATTTTTTGATTCTTTGGGAAAATGACCGATCGTTTTGCTAGATAAGACCCTTATTCCTTGGCTGGGATGGCGTAGAGCCCTTTTTGCAGTGAAACTGCAATTTGGACCTTTAACTTGTTGGCCACCATTGAAGTCCACTATATGGAGAAACATCCTGGAATGTTTTCCTTAAAAACCTTAATTTCTTTTCGACTGAAGAAAGAAAGACATGAACATGGGGATGAGTAAGTAATCAGGAAAGTTTTATTCTAGAAGTGAACTTCTCCTTTAAGGAAAAATATAAATAATATTTAAATTAAAATAATTTTATCCCCTTATAAAAACTTTAGTTTCGCAGTCTAGATATATTCAAAAATTTACACTTTACAAAAACTCATCACACTTCACTTAACTATATCTTTGACCAATCAATAACAATTAAGTATTATAAAAAGCATAATTTTTAAGCATAATTTAGTAGTCAAACATAATTAGTAAACTTTTATTGAACGTGGAAATTTCCATGACTTGTAAAGATTATACTAATTATGTCAAGTTTAGAAAACAGTTTGATTATTTTTAGAGTTATATATACTTTTATACATTTCCTCAGATTTTTCCAGGTTTTCACATAACCGCTGGAATCAGTGTTATTTTAGTATGACATATACCTTTATAATATTTATAACTATTTTGAATTAGCTTTTATATTTATACTTTCATTTTTCCCATTAATTTTAGCTAGTTTTTTAAAAATTCTGTTATTTGATTGTCTTATTAAATTAATATTATTAACTATAAATATTAAGATTATTAACTATTATTATTAATTATTAAAATTCAAATAAATTCAAATGTATCTTTTTTTAGTGTAAGTAATTTTAGCATTTTAACTTAAATATAACTTTCATGAAAAACAAAACAAAACAAAACAAACAAACAAAAACATATTTTAGTTAACATCAACAAATACTGCTGGGAACTATTTGTAATGCTTTTTTGCAGGCTACTTTGTTTATACTGGTTATATGATGGTACTAATGATGTTATTGAAAACGCTCTCCTTATTTAGTTGGCTTCCTCACAGTCCCATACGTTACAACATATTTTTCATACATTCTAATTAAATACAGAAACGACACACACCTGGCTGCACTGGCAGTAAAAGGCCGTAGATGCGTTCTCGGACAGGCAGATATAAGACGGCCTGCGGCGGTATCTCCACCTCATCCTCATCTTCCAGAGTGTTACTGCACTCCACGACTCCATCATATAACACATTATAGAGCAGGAAACACTCTGCCCGTGTGTGCTTTTCTAGCACTGCCTGAAACATGGAAACACTTAGTAAGAGTACAAACAAAACAAAGTTACTTCTGGTGGGTCTGATACTTTTGTTAAATACAGTGGGGTACAAAAGAGTGAAAATGTTTCCTTTCGGCATTTTCTTTCATTTTATTTTTTAAAAGACAATTTATATTATCAGCAAACAGACTTCTAAACATTATGTATTTAATTTATACCATGCAATTCAAAATTCTGAAACTTTAATTGCATGTTTAAATTCCACATTTTCAATGTGTCCTCAAATGTTTGGATACCACTGTGCTGTTTACCTGTAATATGTCAGCCGGTACATACTTGCCCATCAAACACACGGACTCAGGAACGGAACAGCTGCTTTCTAACCAAGGGGATGTTTGGCCTGGAAGCAAATATAAGCGTATGCCTTTTTCTAAAGCTTCTTTCTCTGCTTCAACTAACGGAAGTGAGGAAACACCAAACGTTCCCTCACTGCTGGGATGATGAGCATTAATGAAGTCTGCAACAGCGTAGACCTTGTCTCCCTGAACTTGCATGTGTTTCTTTCGATATGATGCCAAAGCATTGTTGCGCAGACGCTGCATTTGCTGCTCTGGCACAATGTCATTGCCCAACAAACAAGCCAAGAGAGGGAGGTCACTCATATGAAGCTTCAAAACTTGGCATAACCGCTCTCTGGAGAACAGCACTGTTGTCATGTTGTTTAAATTGAGTTTATTGATGGACAGATACGGAACCGTGTTGTAGATCAAAAAGTCTGTATCTTGACCAAGGATGCCCATGCAGTTGTGAGACAAGGCGTAGTCGGAAATCTCATAATCTCCTTCGCGCATAGAGATCCGTGTTTCCTGGCCGAGGCTTCTGAGGGCAAATCCTGAGAAGGTTGCCAGTCCGGAGGGAAGGCAGAAAAGGTCTCTGCTGTTCGGCTGCTGAGCGTGAGTCTTAATGTGCTGAAATATTCTCGCAATGTCTTTGTTGACTCTGAGCCGCCTCTTCACCCACTCTGCCCGCTTTTGTTCCTCAACCGTCCCGTCGAAGACAAAGACTAAGCGTATGCCTGCGGATGTGAACGCATCCACAAATTCTTGAAGGATATGCATATATTCTTGCCACTGACCGCCATAGACCCAAGCCTGACAGCGATACCAGTATCTTAAACAGGCCATTCCATCCACTACTACTGTGGCAGTGCTGTCTGGATGGGCTTTGACATGATTGACTGCCATCTGTTTCAGGTCCACGGGGACACAAGTGTCTGGGCAGCATGTCTCCATAAAGTACTGTAAGCCCTTCACACCCATCTTCAGTTCATGCACCTAAAATCAAACATAAAAATGCAAACATGAGTGGAAATGCACCATTATTCACTATTCCTCAAAATTATGATATAGCAAAATCTCAGTGCACCTTTCAAGTCAATAATGGATATAAATTAAAATATACATTAAACTTTTGAGTTCAGAACTTTAGAAAGTATGTCTAAATTTTATTACTATGTCCCTGCAGAGGGAAAAAAAAACCCTCTTTTGTAAGGTTTCACAACAGTGTCCATACTTTTACTCAGGATTTCTGTAGGTTTTATGAAGGTAAATTTAAGACCCTTTTGAGACAAACTAAGGTATTTTAAGACAAAGTTAAGGAATAAATTAAATGAAACACAATACATCAATATGGTCTCTAAATGTACACTACCAGTCAAAAGTTTTTGAACAGCAAGATTTTTTATGTTTTTAAAGAAGTCTCCTCTGCTCATCAAGCCTGCATTTATTTGATCCAAAATACAGCAGAAGCAGTAATATTGTGAGATATTTTTAACTATTTAAAATAACTGCTTTCTAATTTGAATATATTTTAAAATATAATTTATTCCTGTGATCAAATCTAAATTTTCAGCATCATACTCCAGTCTTTAGTGTCACATAATCCTTCAGAAATCATTATAATATTCTGATTTGCTGCTCAAAAACATTTATGATTACTATGTTGATGAAAACAGCTGAGTAGATTTTTTTTCAGGATTTTTTGATGAATAGAAAGATCCAAAGATCAGCATTTATTTGAAATAAAAACCTCTTGTAACATTATACATTATACCAAAAAGCTTGGAGTCAGAATATATCTATCTATCTATCTATCTATCAATATTTTTTTTATTTTTTATTCATCAAAGAAACCTGAAACAAATCTACTCTATAATAAATGTAAACATACTCTACTATAATAAATGTTTTTGAGCAGCAAATCAGAATATTACAATAATTTCTGAAGGATCATGTGACACTGAAGACTGAAGAGTAATGATGCTAAAAATTCAGCTATGAAATCACAGGAATAAATTACATTTTAAAATATATTCAAATAGAAAACAGTCATTTTAAATCGTAAAACTATTTTACTGTTTTTGCTGTACTTGATCAAATAAATGCAGGCTTGGTGAGAAGAAGAGACTTCTTTTTTCATTAAAAAAAAAAACAAAAACTTTTGACTGGTAGCTAATTGTCTTGTATTAGCAATACTTCAAAGTTTAAAAAAACAGCTTCCAACCAATCTCCATTCTGGATTTTCAAATAAATAAACAAACACATAAATGACTTAACACATACATACATACATACATACATACATACATACATACATAAATAAGTAAGTAAATAAATAAAAAGCAGTAATTTTCATACCACACTGAAAGATACATGTTCTTGTTTTAAGCATAAACTCACCTAATTTTGTTTAGTTTCTCACATAAAAAGGTTTCCTATCTTAAATGTTCATCTAAAGTAAATGCATGTTGATTTATGGATATTTGTACTATATTTGTACTTTAAAGCAAATATACTGAGGAGTGCACACAACATTTAATGCCACGACTTTGAATTTAAGACTGTCTGCTCTGATTTAAGGCATTTTTATAACCCACAGAAACACTTTTTACTTCACACTGTCATAAATAAATATATAATAAATAAATAAAATATACAATAAACAAATTAATGAAGTCACCATAACATTTTTACTTACAGTTTTACAAGATTTTTTAAAATTCTTTTAATGTTTATCCTTTTTCATCTTAACTGTTTATTCACTTAGAGTAATGCTCGACTGGCCAATATATAAACACATTTTACACTCCTGTCATGTCCCATGTCTCAAAAGGTTCAAGTTGGAAACACTTAACAAATAATCATATTTTTACATGTATTTTATTCTCACACGTTAGAAAAAAAAATAGAAAAAAGCACGCAGGTAATATGAATTCAGATTTTCAAGAAACCCTTCACTGTAATCACTTGTGACAGTGTGTGTGAGTGCTGGGAACTGTTACTGCACCGCTAATGCTGCGACGCTGTCAGTAAGGATATGCAACACTAGTGTCCTTTATCACTTAACGTAACAGATATTTAACCCAATGCTGCTAAAGAAACAAAAAACGACTCACTATTCGGTGGGATGACAAGCATAGTTTAACTAGACCACTAAAGCTAGTGAGAGTTAAGCGCACTTTCTCTCTCAATGCTGCAGTAGCCGAAACCGCTAGTGTTTACAATGTTGCGCTCACTTCCTGTTCCGGCGTGAGGATCTCAACAGCCAATCAGCGTATCCATTTATAGTGCTAGTGAATAAAAAAAGAAGACCGCAGCTGAAACATAGCTTGAGAATAATTTGATTATTAAAAACGGATATGCATAATATGTATTAAATATTGTGGTCGATAACAAATCTGAAAAAAGATAAAAGTAAAAGTATTTAATTTAAATATGAGAACTGGTGTTAGTAAATAAAGAAATATATTTATGTATTCTGTTTATTAGTTTATTATGTAATGGTTTATTATTATGCACTCTATCTCTCACCGTATGTTGTAGGTTTTTTATTTCTGTTTGGCAAAATGCACTTATATAACACCAACATACCGAAGTCTTACAGCTTATGCAGTTTAAAAACACAAGTCGCCAATGAATTTAAAGAGTTTTTTTTGGCACATTTCAACTGTTTATTCGATGAATCATACCTGCATAATAGAAATAACAGATGTGTTGTTCAATGTAGCCTACATGAGCAGCACAAGTTTTGGGTCAATTATTGATTTTTCTTCCTCTTTGAACCAAAGTTTCTCACATAAACAAAACCACCCCAGGGAAAGGGGCAGATGTTCCCTAAAGGACGATGGCACGCGACAGTCCTCAAGCCTGTTGAAGAATTCGCTCACCCCTCCTGCTCTCTCTCTCTCTCTCCCTCACACACACGCACTAGTAGCCTATACTCAAAACTCCATCAGGACTCTTAATCAAAACAATAGCTCACGTACACCAATATAGTAAACGGCAAACTAGTTTTGAAACTTGAGTAACTTCCTAGACCGGATGCACCTTATTTCGCTGTACGCTTTATTGTTTCTTCTTGCTTGTTGTTGCTTTTTCTATAATGAGTGCGCCACCCGAGCCACGCGACACATCCTTTGTTATTTTAATCAGTGCAAGTCCTTGCTGCGTCATGATGGGGAACCTACTCTTACTATAGTGTATTGTCCTCTTCCTGAACACAAAATAAGCTTTAAACGCATTCACATGCATGATGCCACAACACTTTCATCGCCTCCACGTCTCCTGCTGCGCATATAGGAATGTGCGTTCATGGAAAAAAATCTCTCATTGAGAAACATTCGCGCTCTACTTCATTTGACGGATCGATTCGCAGACACTCTCCCACAAGCCGTTACTGCCCGTGTTCCCACGGCCACTTACTGCAGCTTCCCTAACCATATGGCCCAGCAGCAGCATTCATGCGCTCATGCTTCCAGTCTCATTTGGAGAAGCCTGCGTGTGCGCGGCTGCGCGCTGCCCAGAGAGGCAGTAGAGACATGCAGTGGTGATGTGAAAAAACGCCATTTGGTTGGGAGCAGATGGTTGGCTTGGGGGGCTGTCCGCGTCTTCAGAGAGAGTCCCCGAGGGCTCCCCTTGTATTCAGAATCAATGAAAATTAAAGCGCAAAGAAAGATGAAGAGTCAGACCTCGAGTCCCGGCTTTGTTCGTCGCAGCTACTGGTGGGCAGGAGTTAAAGTACAACAGCCCCCTATAGAAACACTTAAGTTAAACAGTCTCCCCATAGTCCACCTTCAGAAAAGAGGAGGAATGCGAGAAAGGAGCTTTCTGCTTGATTTAACCAGGACAGAATCGCGTGGCATAAATTATGCTTGAAAAGAATAAGCGAAGTGGGCATAAATCTGAGGGTTTTCAGCATGCTTTTCACTGACGCTTTGCTGGAGTAATCGGGAAATGTGTGCAACGTCAAGCCAAAGAATTGTGGGTGAAAGTGTGATGATAGCTGGGTGACACGGTTCCGCTCTTATTTATGGCCAGCAGCGGTTCAATAACTAACTCCGGAGTGTGTTGCTATGACACCTGTCGCGTTGCATCGCATTGCAAATCCATGTTTTTGTAAACTCATTCGATAAAAAAATAATATTCATACTTAAACTAGGATTTAATTACTTTCCAAACCATTTTCATCAAGCGATTACGCGCGCTAGTGCGCGTAACTGTGTCACTAATGCACCATTGTTGCATTCCTCTGGAGCGCTTTTAATTAACGCACTAATGAAGACCACCCTCACTCATCCACACAAACAACCGCTCGCCAGACAGAGCGAACAGAGCGAGAGCAACAATATGAACGATTAAAAGAACACATCGGAAACTTCCTCGTCAAATTAAACGCAAAATAATTGATAAAACACCAAAACAACAGAAGCTGCTAGGTACTTTTGTCAGGGATGACGTGGAGAGAGGGGAGCTCTTTCTCCCCGCGACATTGTGAGGGGAGCAGGTGCTGTGTGAATTACCATACAGCTGAGAGCACACAGAGAAAAAAAAAACTTATTCTCCCCTCACACAATAACAAAGTGCCTTAATGACAGCCACGCGAACGACACACACCAGTTCTGCGTTTACAATCCAGCTTAGAGATGGAAACTCGGAACTTACAGAGTCACCAAAACGCAAACCACTGAAATGAAGTGTTGTTAAAAACCCTAAGAGTCATAAAGATATGCGCGTTCACGTTACACGACCTAATTATATGAGGCGCCAGAAAAAAAATGCCTACTTCGACTTTGTTCTCACTTTTAAAACCGTTAGTAAACATTATGAACGGAAGGGCAAAATTGGTTAACTCTTCCTTGCCACAAATGGTAATATTTATGTCATTTTTTTAACCGTAAAATATTCAAAAATATTTTAGAAGTAGAGTATTTTGGGTTATAAAAAAATGTAAATGAAAATGATTGTTTGCTATTCTCCTTGTTTTTTACTTCATGTTTACAACATTTCATGTCTTGTTATTAGCACATTTTACGGTGACCAATCTTTTAAAAGTGCAAATATGTTTGTATAAACATTATAAAATGATGTTTGCCCAACTAATTTAGTCAAAATAAATTAATCCAAAAAAGTTTTTTAGTTTTCAGTGTGTAGTCACGTTGCATACAACAGCTCAAAAAAACCATAAACCCCGCTGTACTTTTGTCCCGTTATCAGGATCGCGACATTCCTACAATGTGTGATGTAATTTGTGGTTTAATGTCAGAGTGGGATGTACAGGATTCTCAAGGTTGCTTATTTTCCTGTATGTAAATTAGATTTTTTTTTCCTCTCTCCCACTCTCCCTCAGTGGCAAAGAGTTGCACATTTTACAGCTCAGTGACCATTTGCCTATTTTTTTTTTTCTTGGGGGGTTGGGGGTGGTGTAGATTGAAAAGTGTCCCTTTGTGACAACCAGAGCCAGATTGGGGAGTAGCTCATTTGCATCTCATTACCCTAGCAGGCGCTGCCTGTATATAACCGGCTGCAGGAGGACTGGGACATTAAACACGCACAATCCAGTCAGTCTCTCACATGGAAACAAGAGTACGGGAGGAAAGTTTGGATCAGTAGTTTGGATCATCTCCACGCCAATTGTATAAACGGAAAATAAGCGATACACGCGTAGATAACTCTGCGCCTGGGTTTTCAGCATTTTTTTCGGCTTCCTAAACTATCCGCAAGTGGACTGCAAACTTTTGACAACTTGGAGTAATCGTCTTCTGAGGGAATTTCCTGTTCGTCCCCCTTTTGCGCATCGGGGTTTCCTCTTTATATTCGTATTTGGGATTTAATTACTTGATTTTTTTCCAAGGGGGACTTTGATGGGCTTGCATGAGCAGATAAAGTGAAAACAACAGAGCATCAACCAGATCTGCCTCCCACTGAGTGGAGAACTTCGAGTCTCAATGATTTATTGAGACACGGTCTCATACAATTGCCTGGCCCGTGGAAGCTTAACAACAAAGTTCAGATCCTCTCCACCATGGGACGACTTATGATAGCTGCTTTGCTTTGTGTCATGATAAGCCAGGTAATTAAAATCAGCGATCTCGCAATAGATGTGTGCCGTGTGCTGGCAACTTGTAGTAATTAATCCAATTTCGATTTCTTTCCAGGGGTTTTGTTCTGGGGTTTTCGAGTTAAAGTTGCAAGAGTTTCTTAACAAGAAAGGGGTGACAGGTAACGCAAACTGCTGCAAAGGATCCGCATCAGAGGCTCAGCAATGCGAATGCAAAACCTTTTTTAGGATTTGCCTGAAACATTACCAAGCCAATGTATCTCCAGATCCTCCATGCACCTACGGTGGCGCAGTTACCCCAGTGCTCGGATCAAACTCCTTCCAAGTTCCCGAGAGCTTTCCTGACAGTTCCTTCTCCAACCCCATTCAGTTCTCATTCGGATTCACATGGCCGGTGAGTAGCTTGTTTTATTTATTTATTTATTTTTACATTATACTTTATATTTAGATAAGTTTGTGCGTTTACATGATGTGGTTTACAGCATATAAAAACCCACAATAATGACTCATAAGGATTCAGGATGTGGGTCTTTAGAGGCTTTAGCCGTGTTGGCGGGGTGGGAAAAGTCACATCCCCTGGGTTGGAATATAATTGTCAGCTCAGTGTGAAATTCCGAAACCTTTCATTTTACTGCAATAAGTAAGTGTGAAATCGGAGAAATGAGGCTTGAATCCCTAGTGCGATCACACCTCAAGCCATTCACATCTTCCGTTATATGTAAAACAGCGGGGAGGTGTGAAGGAATGCGTTCCTGGTCCAATTTTGTCATTTTAATCTATACTAACACGTTCTTTTTGTGTTTCAGGGAACGTTTTCGCTGATTATCGAAGCGTTGCACACCGATTCCAACGACGATCTGTCCACAGGTAAGGAGAAAATGAGTTTACGTTTAGGAATACACGTTTTAAAAAGTCATCATTGTGCAGCAATGAGATAACGCTGAAATTAAAACCTCCATAGAAAACCCAGAGCGTCTCATCAGTCGTATGACCACCCAAAGGCACCTAACGGTGGGCGAGGAATGGTCCCAGGACCTACAGGTTGGTGGGAGGACCGAGCTGAAGTACTCGTACAGATTCGTTTGTGACGAGCATTACTACGGCGAGGGCTGCTCGGTCTTCTGCCGTCCCCGCGACGACACTTTCGGCCACTTCACCTGCGGAGAGCGCGGAGAAATTATCTGCAACTCCGGATGGAAAGGACAGTACTGCACAGAACGTAAGTATAAATGATATTTAGCATGTATTTTCTGTTTGAAAATTGTTAGCGCGCATGTTTTCGCGAGAAAAACAACAACAACAAACTTCGTCACTATGGTTGCAACAGGCGTTTGTGTGATTCAAATGAGGGACGTTGGCCAAATAATGGCACGCGTGCCATAGATTAAAAGTAACGCCTGATTGGTTACTTGGCAGAGCGCTCGGCGCTGATTGGCCCAGAGCGGTGAGGTATTGTTGGAAGGGGGCAGCTGCAGAGTGAAGGTAGACAATAGAGCAGCTGTCCTGCACTGGCACCATGTACACCAGCTGTCCACCCTTATCTGCGCCGACTCTGGGACGTTATGGGGAGGGGGGTTGGATGAACAGAGTGAAAAAGGGGACTTCTGACCCACAGTTAGGGGAAAAAGGGGCTTTTGTTTGGGGAGCTTTTGTATGAGTGCAACTGTGTTAACCAGAGTGTCCTTCCAATGGTAGTAAGAAGAACTTTTTTTTTTTTGTAAAACCGGGCTGTGACTGTTCTAGAATAATAATGGTTTCAGAAAGGAACTGGTATTAATAAATAAATATTCTTTTTACAGCAATCTGTCTTCCGGGATGTGATGAAGACCATGGATTTTGCGACAAACCTGGTGAATGCAAGTAAGTTCAATGAGGATTTTCAGTTCCTCTGTGTTTAACAATCAACCTTAATTGCAATGGAAGTTAACTACATACTAACAGTTCATCTGATGTTTTTAGATGCAGAGTGGGATTCAGTGGAAAGTATTGTGACGACTGCATCCGCTATCCGGGCTGCTTGCATGGCACCTGCCAACAGCCATGGCAATGCAACTGCCAAGAGGGTTGGGGAGGCCTCTTCTGTAACCAAGGTGAGCCTTTGACATCGTAGAAAGTAGTTGATCAAGTTTAGAGTTTAGAGTTGTCTATTGATGCAGCAGGAGACTAACCTACTTGTATTTTGTGTTGCAGATCTCAATTACTGCACACATCACAAACCCTGCCAGAATGGGGCCACTTGCACCAACACTGGCCAGGGAAGCTACACCTGCTCCTGCAGACCTGGTTTCACTGGGGACAGCTGTGAGATTGAGGTCAACGAATGCTCTGGCAGCCCGTGCAGAAATGGAGGCAGTTGCACTGTGAGTTTTAGCAGATATATGAACTATTTCATTCTGTGTTTATGAGCTTTGTCCAGTGTCCTAACTTGTTTTCAATCCTTGGATTTCACAGGATCTTGAAAACACCTACAGCTGCACGTGTCCTCCTGGTTTCTATGGAAAAAACTGCGAGCTGAGCGCCATGACTTGCGCCGACGGTCCCTGCTTCAACGGTGGACGCTGTGCAGACAACCCCGAAGGAGGATACTTCTGTCAGTGCCCGATAGGCTACGCTGGATTCAACTGTGAAAAGAAAATTGATCACTGCAGCTCCAACCCTTGCTCAAACGGTACATTGAATGCTCCTATTCTAATGCCTCAGATGCAGACTGTGACTCAGAATCAGTTGTCTAACATCTGTCTTCTTCTTCTCCAGGGGCTCAATGTCTAGATCTTGTAGACTCCTATCTCTGTCAGTGTCCTGAGGGTTTCACTGGAACTCATTGTGAAGACAACATCGATGAGTGTGCCAACTATCCTTGC
This sequence comes from Labeo catla, assembly GCA_012976165.1. Classification (NCBI taxonomy): domain Eukaryota; kingdom Metazoa; phylum Chordata; class Actinopteri; order Cypriniformes; family Cyprinidae; genus Labeo; species Labeo catla. The sequence goes on from VONZ01000863.1 coordinate 260,243, forward strand.
CAGAATGGCGGCACATGCCAAGATGGACTCAACGACTATACATGTACCTGTCCGCCTGGATACACTGGGAAGAACTGCACCTCTGCGGTCAACAAGTGCGTCCACAATCCGTGCCACAACGGTGCAACTTGTCACGAGAGGGACGGACGCTATGTGTGCGCTTGCATCCCAGGTTACGGAGGACGCAACTGTCAGTTCTTGCTCCCAGAGAACCCACAGGGACAAGCCGTTGAGGGAGCCGACAAAAGATACTCTTATGATGAGGACGATGGCGCCTTTCCTTGGACGGCGGTTTGCGCTGGGATTATATTAGTGCTTTTAGTCTTGATCGGCGGTGCCGTCTTGGTCGTCTACATCCGTCTTAAATTGCAGCAGAGGAGCCAGCAGATCGATAGCCATAGTGAAATTGAGACCATGAACAACCTAACCAACAACTGCAGCCGAGACAAGGACTTGTCCGTAAGCGTCATCGGATCCACGCAGGTGAAGAACATCAACAAGAAAGTGGACTTCCAGAGCGACGCCGCAGGCGGGGAAAAAAACGGATTCAAATCGCGTTACTCGCTAGTGGATTACAATCTTGTTCATGAGCTGAAGGCGGAGGATTTGGGAAAAGAGGACTCTGAGAAGAGCGAAGCGACTAAATGTGAAGCTCTCGATTCAAACTCAGAAGAGAAACACAGAAAGCATTTAAAAAGGTAAATATTGTTGCGAGTGGATTTTGGTTACTAAAGATGGTTTTGGGTTTGTTACACAGTACTAAAGATGCTTCTTTTCATTTTCAGTGATTCTTCAGAGAGGAAACGTACAGAATCTTTGTGCAAAGACACAAAGTACCAGTCAGTCTTTGTTTTATCAGAGGAGAAGGATGAATGTATTATTGCAACCGAGGTAAGCTGAGAATTCAATCAGTTACGTTTGATTGCTGTGGCTTTTTAGCAAATCTAAATTTTTGAATGTCTTTTTTTTCCAGGTGTAACACCACAACGGAGCTGTAGCTCGTCTTGTTCTACAGGAGGTTTTACTCCAGTAATGCTGCTCAAACCAGAGGGAAGGTTTCCTTCATGTGACTGCTGCTGTGAAACTTATGTTGAAGGTGATATTCAGAATGAGCTGGTTCTCAACTGAAGTAAACACAGTGACTGCAGGAAAGGACGTTGGGCCATACTGGCTCGGACTCTCAAAGTTTGTTTCCCAGGAACGTGCCAAACGGACTCGCTGCACTTCCTGTAGGGACGGTTTTACCTCATTGCACTATGATGGGTTGTATTTTTAATGTATTTAACACACAATTGAATCGGATACTGTGTATGCATATGCACTGACCGCAGTGTGTATCTGGAAGTTCTCTGATCATTACGTGGATCGGAAGAGGAAAAACACTGCCATGTTTGTGACTGATTTGAAAGCTTGTATTTCTTTTATTTAAGTGTTATTTGTGATCGATGTGTTTGTGGTTTCTTTCTTCGTGTGTGTGAAGTTTGATGTAATTTAAAATCTTTTTCATTTTGCAAATTTGTCTATTGTAAATAAGGCACTTCGGGTCGATGTGACTGTTTTCTGATATGTAAATGTATTTAAACATGCTGTCAAAATTTACAGGAATTGTTTTTATGACTGTTGCCCATGAAAAAAAAAAAATCACCTTAATATTTTTCCAAATAAATCCTGTATGAAATATCAAGAAACTGGTCAGAGTTGAACTCTTCGCCATCTCTGAGTCATTAATCTCCAGATTTATGTGACAAAATTATTATGTTTTTCCTTTCTACCTCACTAAGTGAGACAAAGACACACCCGGTAATCACAAATTACAGCCTCGACCTTGATGGCAGGATATTTTGGGGATGTAAGAGCTCTTTGACAAAAACATCAAAACCACTTTTTGCAAATGACTTGGTTGAAGTTTCTGTTTGGTGGAATGTTTTAGGTCAAAACTGTAGCCATGCTCATTATGTGACTTATATAGAGCAAATGGAGAACATTAACACTGCCTTAGCATTCTAATTTGAATTAAATATGCAGTACATCTGTTTTTACAATCTGCAAGTTAAACTAGATATTTAAGGGTGCCATTACGCTCGCTTTATTCAAGCAGACAACTGAATAGCACTATGAAATCATTTTACTGGTGATATGACATTTCATCTAATATATATGTGACCCTGGACCACAAAACCAGTGATCTGAAAGCTGAATAAATATGCTTTCTATTGATATATTGTTTTAGAATAGGACAATATTTGGACAAAATACAACTATATATAACTATATAATATAAAATATTGAGAAAATTGCCTTTAAAGTTGTCCATATGAAGTAGTTAGTAATGCACTAAAATTTTGATACATTCAATTTAATTTACAAAATATCTTCATGGAACATGATCTTTACTTAATATCCCAAAGATTTTTGGCATAAAAGAAAAAATCAACCATTTTGACCCATACAGTGTATTGTTGGCTATTGCTATGAATATACCTGTGCTACTTACGACTGGTTTTGTGGTCCAAGGTCACAAATAGCTTTTAAGAAATTGCAATTTCAGAGCACAAGAGCATAAATTATGCCATTTTCAAACAGAACAAATGAAACATTAACATTAACACTATGCTGTTATTTCTATTTCATAGATCATACACATCAGTTCCAGCAAAATTATATATGTGTTTGTGAAATGTTTGATATATAGCAGGTAAAGGAGAGTATATAAAGTTCAGTAAGGATATGTTCTGATATTTCCTTTAGATCATTTACTGTAAAGTAATAAGTGACTTGAGCTCTGTAGAATGTGTCGAGTCTTTGGTTGTGGGTTCAGAGAGGATACAGTGAAAAGTATTCACTGGTATTACCCAACTGTTGGACAGTTGCTTTCACATACCACGCTAAGCTTTTAACTTAACTTTTTTCACTCGCACAATAGGATTTCGCTGAGTTGGAAAATATCAGGAGACAGGCCAAAAGCAGTTCTTTTGTTTCTTCATTCAGTGTAAGCCTGATGCACTGCTCAGCAGCCTGCGGCAAATATCTTCTATCAGATCTTTTTCAGTCGTGTGCTTTCAACAGTGTGTTTGGTGTGTTATTCATTAGTAAAATACTTGTGCTGTAATATTATTTAAAAACAAAAAAGCACAGCCACAATCAGAATATTCTTAATAGTCTCCTCAGGCTGAGTGTGGAAAGATTTACATGTGAATATATATTACAAGTTGTGCTGTTACACTAAAATGCGGTAAAAGCTCTAGTGTAATCCCTTTTTATACAGTTTTCTGTTCATCATCATGATACAATTACATGTTTTGTTCATCATTAGTTTGTCTTAATCAACCAAGACCAAAAGATGCAATACAATAGACCTTTTTCACATTTTCTCACAGGTTCTCAGAAGCACAAATCATCATAGCTGGGTAAACCTTAACAGTGGTGAATGGAAACTACAACAAATATATATTTTTTGCATATATATATATATATATACATCTTCCACATGTTGAGAGATTGATTACAGTCAGAAGCAGAGATGTCAGAGAAATATGTCAAATTTGTCGTCATTCCCAATGCATTAGAAATATTCACGCAGAAGTGTTAAAGGAAAAATTCACCTAAAAATTAACATTTTAGAAAATGTAGTCTTCCTCAGGACATCCAAGATGTACAACACTTCCTGTAGTGAAAAAGTCCATTTTCTGTTGTCCTCTCACATCAAAATCCACCCATATACACTCTTAAAAATAAAGGCTCCAAAGGGGTGTTTTTGCGGTGATGCCATAGAAGAAATATTTTTGGTTCCCCAAAGAACCTTTCAGTAAACAGTTCTTAAAAGAACCATTTTAAAGAACATGTTAAAAATCTAAAGAACCCTTTTCCACTATATAGAACAAAATATAGAATTTGAAAGGTTCCATGGATTTTCAAGGTTCTTCATGGAATCATCCAGAAGCTTTATTTTTATTTGTTTAGAGCTGTTTTCACTTGTAAACATGCCTGATATGTGCTCATTTCTTATCTGATTTAGACTAATCAACTATTTTTTCACTGGAGAAAGCTATATTATGCCCCCTTTTCACATTTTCTCAGTGCAGGCCAGAAGCAGAAGTCATCACTATAGTTCGGTAAACTTCTATATTGGTAAACAGAAACTTCAACAAATATATCAAATATATATAAATATATACTGACCAAAATTATAAACACAACACTTTAGTTTTTGCCCCCATTTTTCATGAGCTGAACTCAAAGATCTAAGACTTTTTCTGTGTACACAAAAGGCCTATTTCTCTCAAATATTGTTCACAATTCTGTCTAAATCTGTGTTAGTGAGCACTTCTCCTTTGCTGAGATAATCCATCCACCTCACAGGTGTGGCACAAATTGTCAGAAACCATCTCAGGGAAGCTCATCTGCATGCTCGTCATCCTCATCGGGACTTGGAGAGGTGTACTCATCACGGATGAATCCCAGTTTTCACTGTACAGGGCAGATGGCAGACAGTGTGTATGGTGTCGTGTGGGTGAGCGGTTTGCTGATGTCATCGTTGTGAATTGAGTGGCCCATGGTGGCGGTGGGGTTATGGTATGGGCAGGCATATGCCACCCCTGTGAAGTGGATGGATTATCTCGGCAAAGGAGAAGTGCTCACTAACAGACATTTAGACAGATTTGCGAACAATATTTGAGAGAAATTTGTACATAGAAAAGTCTTAGATCTTTGAGTTCAGCTCATGAAAAATGGGGGCAAAAACAAAAGTGTTGCATTTATAATTTTGGTTATTGTATATATGCATTCCTATATGATCCAATAGCAAAAAAACTAAATCCAAGATAGCATTTCTATGACTTTCCAAAAAAAAAATAAAAATAAAAATAAATAAATAAAGCAATATTGAGAGATTGATTATAGTCAGAAGCTCATGCAACAGTGTTAAATGAATAGTTCATTTTAAAATAAACATTTCTGAAAATGTACTCACCCTCAGGCCATCCAAGATATACAGTCCATAATAACGCTTCTTACAGTCTCAGAAATAATGGTACAAAAGCTGTCACTGGGGCGGTACCTTTTCAAAAAGTACACGTTTGTACCTATTAGGTACAAAGGTACCAAAATGGACTCTTTAGGCACAAATATGTACCTTTTGAAAAGGTACCGCCCCAGTGACAGCTTTTGTACCTTTATTTCTGAAAGTGTATAGTGAAAAAGTCCATCTCCTGTTGTCCTCTCACATCAAAATCCATCCACATAGTATTTGTTATAGCTGTTTTCACTTGTGAACTTGCCTGATCTGTGCATATTTCTCACCTAATTCAGGCTAATAAACCTTTTCACTGGAGAAAGCTATTTTATGCACCATTTTCACATTTTCTCACAACAGCTCAGAAGCAGAAGTCATCATAGTTGGGTAAACTTCTATAGTGGTTAACGGAAACCACAACAAATATATATTTTTTCATTCCTACATGCTACAATGGCAAAAGACAAAATTCCTGTTGAATTAGAAACACTGCAGTGTTAAAGGAATAGTTCACCTAAAAATAAGCTTTTCTGAAAATGTATCCAATCTAAGGCCGTCAAAGATGTATAATCTATAATAACACTTCCTCCAGTAAAAAATTCCATCTCCTGTTGTTCTCTCAAATCGAAATCCATCCACATTTGTGTATTTGTTAAGAGCTGTTTTCACTTGTAAACTTGCCTGATCTGTGTAGATTTCTCACCTGATTAAGACTAATAAACTTTTTCACTGGAGAAAGCTATATTATGCACCCTTTTCACATTTTCTCACAGCAGCTCAGAAGCAGAAGTCATAATAGTTGGATTTTTGAAAATGTACTCACATTCACGCCATTCAATATGTACAATCTATAATAATGCTTTCTCCAGTGAAAAAGTCCATCATCTGTTGTCCTCTCATATCAAAATCCATTCTTTGTTTAGAACTATTTTCGTTGCCTGACCTGTGCATATTTCTTACCTGATTCAGATTAAACAACTTTTTCACTGACGAAAGTTATATTATAGATAGTGGACTTTGTTTGAGGATAAAAATGTCTTCATGAATTTGTTTCTTACAAACACGCAGCTTTTCGCATCACAAGCCATTAAGTGACCCTTCACAAACTGCTTGACTGACAGGCCATCTGACCAATTATAATGCCACATCTGCCATTATGTCTGACAAACAAATCAGACAGGAAAGTAGAATAACTTCAGAGGACTTAAACTTGAAAAATTAGTGTTAACTGACGTCTTTCCGCATTTGAAATAAAATACGTTCTGATATCCAGTCATGTTTATTTTGTGTTTGAAGTAAATAAGTAAAGTTCATGTGTCCATTGATCTAATAAGTAGGGCAACCCCCTTATAGTCAACTAACTGTTAGTCGACGAGAAGAGGCTTGGTCGACCAAAATTTTATTAGTTGCTTAGTCGCAGGAAAAAAAGTCACGTAGTCTGTGATGGACAGATCGTTAACAGCTGGTCTATGTGGTAATATAGTACATTGGGCAGGACATCCAAACACTCACCTAGCATTTATTGACCTCAAATATGGATTTTCATCTGAGATATGTAAGTAGCAGCTTTACATGGCAGCTCAATCTAATGTTAACCTAGAAAAATGTATGCTATTCAAGTATCTGTGCGGATTGTGGAAGCTAGTAGCACATTTACTGCATGACAGATGTAGGCACCGTTGCGGTCACTTGCTTATAAAATACTCCGTCATTTTTGGTCATACAGATAAAAGTAATACATATTTCGAATTTGTAAAGACATTTTTTGTGTGCACTCACAATAACAATGAAATGTGCTTTTGTAAAATAATAAAAGCAAACAGGATGCTTGTCTACTTGTCTTAAAGACATAAAAAAAATATAGACTGTCTATAGAGAGTTTCAAATTAACCAATTCAAATAGAAAACCAATATTCTCAGATTACATCATTCGTATGAACATGTAGGTGCATCCACTACTAGGTTCATCCAGATGATGAGTCAGTGTCGCCGACTTTATCTTTTAAGCCAAAAACATAGAAAGCAGTAGTTTATCAATAAAATGTTAAAACCTTAAGGCAGTATCCTTGAGGTTTTTCCCTGAAATATTCATAATTATTATATCTGCCGGTGTGCTGTGACAAGCTTTTTTTTTTGCATGCGCTGGAGCACTTATTAGGCTAATGTAGACAATTAAAGGCTCATTATTATGATTTACTGTATATGGCTTATTAAACGTGTGACTAATAGTCGACTAATTCTTAAAATGTATGTCTAGTCGACCAGAAAAATCTTTTGTTGAGGGCAGCCCTACTAAAAAGGCAATACAGTGATCTGTCACTACACATTAAAGAGCCACAAAATGGCATTTGCTGTTTGAATTTCTTGAAAAATTACAATATTTTAAAGCTGACACCTTGTTTCATACCAGAAGTAACCTGCTCTGTCTTGTCTGTTGGCATGTTGTCAGTTTTCTCTTTGCTCCGAAATGTATTTTTGACTGCGTGAGAACATGGTGTGTAGTGTGAGAGCGGCATTGTTTGTCGGACATAGCAACAGTAACTAAGGAGTGGACTGGAGTGGCATGCATTACTTGTGGATTATTGTGATGTTTTAATCAGCTGTTTGGACTCTTATTATGACGGCACCTATTCACTGCAGAGGATCTATCGGCGTGTTTAATCCAAGCTAAATTTCTACATATCTGTTCTGTTTAATAAACGAACTTGTCTACATCTTGTATGGCCTGAGGGTGAGTAAATTTTCAGCATATTTTCATTTTCGGTTGAACTACACTGCCCTCTAAAAGTTTGGAAACACCCCTGGCAAAGTGTGGTTTTGGAAGATGTCGGCAAAATATCCTTATCATTTTTTGGTGCAAATACATTAAAATAACTTGACATTATCATTGAAGACCAGCAATAATAATTTTCATTTTGATTACATAATAATGGTAATATATAGGCTACATGTCAAAGTCAGACATGCTCCTTTGCCAGCTGTGATGCCTGGTTTAAACTTGGCCCAGGTTTTTAAAAGATTTTTGGGTCAGCACACCTTAATAGCTTCAACAATTGATTGCCAATTAAGTTTAGAATGCAATGAATTTAGGCCCAGATTATGCAGAGCTGTTATAGCTGCTAATGGTGGATATTTTGATGAATCAAAAATGTAAGCTTTTTCTATGTATAAACTGTTTATGTCATAAAATATGTTTTCGTAGTTTGTGTTGTCCCTTATCAGTGCAAAATTATCACAAATTAAAAAGGATTCATGTCAATATTGTCCAAAACCCCACTTTTCTAGGGCATTTCCAAACTTTTGGAGGGCAGTGTATTCCTTTAACTAGTTTTCTGAAATTTAATGCCAAAGTAATATAATGTAAAGTATAGTGTTTTAAATGTACATGCAGTTTTAATAAATGAAAATATTACAAATGTTGCTAGATTTACAATGTTGGAAATGTCTCATCACAACCTGTGAAAAGGTCAATTGTTATGCAAATGTTGGTGTTGTCCAGATTAGTGTACTTTTAGAAACAAAAAAACGTGATTTGTTGCATTACCCTGCTGCCTTAAAATTTTAAGTTCAGTTAACTCAAATAAGTTTAGTCAACTTGAAATGTTAAGTTGTACCAACAAAAAATAGGTTTGTTAAACTCAAAAGCTGTTTGTTACCTGGCTGCCTTAAAATTGTAAGTTGAATCAACTTAAATATCTAAGTTGTCATTTAGTAAAGCTTAACATTTCAAGTTGACTAAACTTTTTTGAGTTGACTGAACTTAACATTTTAAGGCAGCGGGGTAACAAATTTTTTTAAGTTGACTCAACATATTGTTTTTTACAGTGTACATTGTCTCAGTTGACAGTTCGTAATGAACAGTTTTAAATTTTAACGACGAAATGTGAAGGTTTAGATGTGGTAAACTCTGAATAGCTCCACCCACAGTCAAATCTCATTGGTCTAAAATCCCACTCCACATCGGTATACAAATTCTCAGATGCATAATTTTCTTTAAATGAGGACTTTTCAGTGAAACTTGTCAAGTTGATCCTGTTTTTTTCACTCTTGGTTCCTTGGCTCGTTTTTCTGTTGCAGGTTTCCATGTGCTGTTTATCCGCAGAAGCTTTGTTCAGTTCAGGTTATTATGTCTTTTATCTGCAGGACGCTACCATGACGGCACAAGACGTTTCACGGTGAAGTACATTTACATGACAAGAGAAGAATTTCAGCTGAGCTTGGTTGTTTAAGCGTTTCCACTTCACGGGAAGATCTCGTCACAGATTATAGCTTCTCTTTCTGTCGCATAGTCGCCGTCTTTCGTCTTTGTTCTGGGGAGCGATGAGTGATAGTAGTGTACGACATGCCTCGCAACCGGCCTGTGTGCGCAACCTTACTTCTGCTTGGCGTAGTCCCTATAAAGCTATTTTCTGCTGCCAATCCCTTCAATGGCGAGTTAAATTTTGACAGATTGCGGTGAGAGGGGAACACGAGCATCCGTAAAGGGATTTGGCCGCAGCGATGACCCACCCTTTGTTCAGGCGTAGTGGTCACCTGTCAGTCCTCACAATGCAGAGCCGCCCCCTTTCAACTCTTGCAACCTGGGCCCTTAGATCTCATTTGCTTTGGTAGAGAAGCGATTCAGAGTCCTGCAAGGGACGTTTCGGGGAACAAAACTGTTTCATCCAGGACAATTGAGAGCAAACAAAAAGAAGTCAGTGGGTGGAAGAGCCGCTGTTGGTACACAGAGTGTCAGTAAAACGGAGCAATGTGACATCTGGGACTGGAGGACAACTTTCATCCTCTAGTATCAAAGCTATTCGCTTTTGCTTTTGTGGGCACACGTACTTAAAAAGAAACCGCTTTAAAAAAGCACGTTTATCATGACAGTTTTACTAGATTCAGTAAAGTCAATAAAAAGATTTCTTTATTAAATATATGCATATATGCATATTTTAATGCATCTAGCAAATTAAATATTTTGCACACAAAATTCACTTTGAATATTTTCTCATTTTATTTGAAACTTTATGGACAAAAACTAAACGATAAAGGTTATCCATAACAAATGAATGATAAATGTGACTTAGTACAAAAACTGCTTCATGTATAAAACTTCAAAATAAAACAATTCACAGAGTAAAAGCATTTTAAAACAGATTCAGATTTTAAGTACAGCTAAATTCTGATTGGTTATAGGACACATTTGAAACACATTTCCAAGCAAAACAGTATATTTCAAAAAGAAAAAAATCATAAAATAAAAGAATATTTTTAAAAAACTGTACTTGCAGATAATATAATATTGATGAAATAAAAAGCCACTGTATTTAGACAGAGTATAATTTCATGACTGTTTCCTAATACACCTAAATGCAATTTTAAGTGCACTTTCTAATGATGTAAAATGAAAAGTTTTACTGTAAAGTATATTTCAAATCATTGTTTTAATAATATTTTGTCATGCTTTAAAGAAGTACACTTTTCTGATATGTTGTACTTGATTAAAATGTCAACTGTTGTTGTTATTACATTTAAAATAAATATAATTAAAATTTCAAATTTATATTCTAAATTTCAGCTTTATCAATAAATAATTATATATATATATATATATATATATATATATATATATTTTAATGAACAGAGTTTCAGTAGAAACTACATTATTTCTTTTGTGTAGTTTTGCATGTAAGTATATGTTTGTTTATTATAAATGCTTATCAATACATTCGATGGCAGACTTGTTATTTCATAATTATAGTCCAAGAAATTATGGAGGTACACATACTTAAGTCCTACTTAAGTAGGTCAGATAGAACTCTTAAGTTCATCTTATTGTATTTAATATAAATTTAAACTAGAATAAATTTCCAATAATATAATTTAGCATGTCTGAGAAAGATTAGAAAACATATTTATATGTATTAGTGCTAGGCCATTAATCACATCCAAAATAAAAGTTTTTGTGTACATAATATATGTGTGTGTACTGTGTATATTTATTATGTACATATATAAATACACACACATGCATGTATTTACTTAAGAAAAATTTTATGTTTATATATTAAATGTATTTATATATAATATAAATTATATGATTATAAATATATAAATGTAAATACATGTAAATATTTTCAAAATACTGTAAGTGCGTGTCTTTACACACTTACCAAAATTATAAATGCAACACTTTTGTTTTTGCCCCCATTTTTCATGAGCTGAACTCAAAGATCTAAGACTTTTTCTATGTACACAAAAGGCCTATTTCTCTCAAATATTGTTCACAAATCTGTCTAAATCTGTGTTAGTGAGCACTTCTCCTTTGCCGAGATAATTCATCCACCTCACAGGTGTGGCATATCAAGATGCTGATTAGACAGCATGATTATTGCACAGGTGTGTCTTAGGCTGCCCACAATAAAAGGACACTCTAAAATGTGCAGTTTTATCACACAGTACAATGACACAGATGTCGTAAGTTTTGAGGGAGCATGCAATTGGCATGCTGACTGCAGGAATGTCCACCAGAGCTGTTGCCAGTGAATTGAATGTTCATTTCTCTACCATAAGCTGTCTCCAAAGGGGTTTCAGAGAATTTGGCAGTACATCCAACCGCAGACCACGTGTAACCACACCAGCCCAGGACCTCCACATCCAGCATCTTCACCTCCAAGATCGTCTGAGACCAGCCACCCGGACAGCTGCTGCAACAATCGGTTTGCATAACCAAAGAATTTCTGCACAAACTGTCAGAAACCGTCTCAGGGAAGCTCATCTGCATGCTCATCATCCTCATCAGGGTCTTGACCTGAGTCACATTCGATGGCGTCTGGCACTCTGGAGAGGTGTTCTCTTCACGGATGAATCCCAGTTTTCACTGTACAGGGCAGATGGCAGACAGTGTGTATGGCGTCGTGTGGGTGAGCGGTTTACTGATGTCAATGTTGTGGATTGAGTGGCCCATGGTGGCGGTGGGGTTATGGTATGGGCAAGCGTATGTTATGGACAACGAACACAGGTGCATTTTATTGATGGCATTTTGAATGCACAGAGATACCGTGACGAGATCCTGAGGCCCATTGTTGTGCCATTCATCCACGACCATCACCTCATATTGCAGCATGATAATGCACGGCCCCATGTTGCAAGCATCTGTACACAATTCCTGGAAGCTGAAAAGTTCTTGCATGGCCAGCATACTCACCGGACATGTCACCCATTGAGCATGTTTGGGATGCTCTGGATTGGCAGATCTAAGGCACACCTGTGCAATAATCATGCTGTCTAATCAACATCTTGATATGCCACACCTGTGAGGTGGATGGATTATCTTGGCAAAGGAGAAGTGCTCACTAACACAGATTTAGACAGATTTGTGAACAACATTTGAGAGAAATAGGCCTTTTGTGCACATAGAAAAAGTCTTAGATCTTTGAGTTCAGCTCATGAAAAATGGGGGCAAAAACAAAAGTGTTGCGTTTATAATTTTGGTCAGTGTAGATACATAATAAATATACACAGTGCACACACATTATTTTATTATACAAACAAAAACATTTATTTAGAATGTGATTAATTGTGATTAATCATTGCCCAGCACTAATATTTTTCAGTAATACAGTAATTTTTTAGTCCAGGAATGTGCATTAAAATATTGAATATGATTTAAAGGGGGTCATATGATGCAAAAAGTACTTTGTTTGGCCTTTCAAATGAGTACACAACTAGAAATCAGTGGTTACTGTTCCAGAACAGTACAACGCAAATATTCGAGTATATGTGCAGCGCATTTTGCAGAGGATTGTTTCCTGAAGCTGAGAGAGTAGCCTACAATGCCGGCTGTGCACACTATAAAGTGAGGTAATTTCAACTTTGCAAGTGTAACAGGTTTAAAAAGGTGTTTCCACTTGCTTTGGTTATTATATGTGTATGGCCCTTTAATGATAATAGAACCGGCTGGCCGCATGTTGGAAACTGTTTCCGGTTAAGTCAGTAATATTCTCGCCAGTCAAAAGAGTGGTTGTGGTGGGACGTCGTGTAAGAATGCTGTGAAACTGATCACTTCATTCGATAGTGTTTTAACAGAATTAAATGATCCACCCGAGGTGTCAAATGGTGTCCGTTGTCACAATTATTACACACAACGCAGATACGAGCCGTTACACAAGGACAGTCTGGCACTTCTGACTCACAGCCTGTAAGTATGTTTTCATATTAAAAGAATTTGCTACTGACTATTCAAATGTGAGTTTTGAGCAGTGTAGAATAGTGCTTGTTTGTCATTTCTCAATCACAAATGCAGACATGGTGTTACGTTTACGTGGCGTGACGCAACGCTTAAAAAGACAGTATAAGTCATTATAATCAGTAGTTATGTCTTCACTTAATGCAACAAATGCCTCGTTTATAAAGAGTTTTTCTTGTCATGCCGGGAAGCGGCATCACAACATGGTAAAGAGCGTAACATTTCCATCACACGCTTTAGGTATTCAGCCAATCACAACGCACTTGGATAGCTGGCCAATCAAAAAACACCTTGCTTTTCAAATTGATGAGCTTTGTAAAAATCAAAGCATTTCAGAAAAGCAAAGCAGAGAGGAACAACATTAATGTGCAGTATGTGGAAAATAATGTGGTTTTTTTTAACCTCAACCCACATAAACACATTGCATTACACCAAATACACAAAATAATGTTCTTTTTAGCAACATCATATGACCCCTTTAATGTTGACCTTAATAGCATATTTATACCTTGTATTGACTTGTTTTGGGTACATATTTTCATATCACATTTTATACTGACAACTGGTTGGCATTATTAGTGATATATATCACTAACCAGTGTTGGGGAAAGTTACTTTTAAAAGTAATGCACTGCAATTTTGCGTTACTCCCTAAAAAAGTAACTAATTACGTTAGTTACTTTTTATGGAAAACAATGCGTTACTTTACTTTTGCGTTACTTTTTAAATCTGGGCAGGGTTTGCTTCTTTGTTTTTAATATAAAACAATTTTAATGTAAAAGCCCTTTTACACCAAAAGTGAAATGAATTCACCTCAGGCTGAAAGAAAAGTACATTTATGCAGGAGATCACTCTTCAGCTATAAAAAAAAAATTAAGCACAAATATTAGTTTTTGCTTATTAGTATGGTTGAATTGCATCATCGAAGGTCAGCAGCAAAAACACTGGTTAATAAAATGGGATTAAATACATAAAGGATATTTGTTTTATTTAACATATTTAATTATTGCAGGGTTGCCTCATATTCTGAGTTTGCATATCACTGTTTTTATTCATTTTGAGGAATACTGAATCTGTTTTTTGTGAGTGAGATGAATTAATGCATGTTCACATTTAGTCTAGAATACAGTAACATCATGTTTACTCCCAACTTCCCAACAGGAGACTTGTCAATCAATAAATGGGGAAAAAAGTAACTGGCGTTACTTATTTGAAAAAGTAACTCAGATATTTTCTTAGAAATTCAAAAGTGATGCTTTACTTTACTAGTTACTTGAAAAAAGTAATATTATTACATAACTGGCGTTACTTGTAATGCGTTACCCCCAACACTGTCACTAACTAGACACATTACTAGTTACTCCTTACAGAAGTAATACACTCTTGAAAAACATTAAGATGCTTCACGATGCCATAGAAGAACCTTTTTTGTCTAAATGGTTCCATAAAGATCCTTTAACATTTGAAGAACCTTTCTGTTTCACAAAAGGTTCTTTGTAGCAAAAGAAGGTTCTTCAGACTATAAAAAGGTAAAAAAGAGATGGTTCTATAAAGAACCTTTGACTGAATGGTTCTTTGTGGAACCAAAAATGGTTCTTCTACGGCATCTCTGTGAAAAACCTTTTAAATCACCTTTATTTTTAAGAGTGTATTATTAATTTGCTTAATACTCCCAGCTGACAGTTGTTAGTTGGGATTTGTTTCATGTTCATGTTTTCATGTCAAGTTTGTTCCAAGTCACGTCTGTCCATGCTAAGTCAGGTCTGTTTATGTCAAGTCAAGTCACGTCACGTCCATGTTTGAATTATGTTTGCATTTTGGATTATAATAAAGCTGCACTTGGGTTCATGGCTGCGGTCGTGTATTCTGTAACGATTAAGTCCAACTGATAAGAATATGACACATTAAACAAGGCAACCAATGGCAGGAATACAAGAGGGCAAAGGAAGCAAGACACAACGGCATGAATCAAATACAAAATAAAAGACATGAAAACATGAACATGAATCAAATCCCAAACCTCATGTTAGTTACACTACTAGTTACATAACTTTTCGATTACACCTCAAAAAAAGTGGGCAATTGCATAACTTTTGCAGCCTGTCAATCCATGAACGTTACAGATAAATGAAGACTACAACTGGCTCAAACTGATGACTAGCCACAATATTTTAAACAACTTCTGTTATTTAATAAAGCAGCAACATAGTAAAATCTGCAAGTGCTTAAGCAGGTAGAACCATCCAAACATGTTAGCATTCGTCTTAATACCACTACATGTGACATTGATGTTTTTGTCATCCTTACAAAATTTAAATAATGTCTGTATTTCTAGCTGTTATGATGTAGGCTATTCCATATAGCCATTTTTGGATGGTAACTGTAATATTATTACTTACTTTTATAAGTAATTTGCACAATCCACTAGAAAAGTATTGTTTTCATTAGCTAAAAATGTAGAAAATGTAAACATTCCAAGTCATTCCAAACTTGAAAACCTTCAGGAATGCGTTTGTTTCAAACATGTGGCCGTCCCATTGATGACATCTGACTTATCCATTGACACACGTTTAAACCAAATGGACGTGTGATTTACACTTACGCAATCAGCAGAGCTATTTCAAATGTCAGGTATTTATGGAGTTCAGACCCGCTTTGGGTGTTTGTGCAGGCCACACAATGTGTTATTATTTGACCGTTTGACGAAAGGATTTATTTATCTTCAACTCTACCCAGGTAGGTTTGGAGGACACTTTATGACCTTCTCCATTCTGTCCCAAAAGTGCCCCTTGACATTGCCCAGGAGAGACCACCCAGCCAGGAGAAGACAGTGCACCTCAGGCCCTGCAGATCATCAATCACTCTCACTCTCCATCAGGGACCTAAAGACCTCTTGACTGATGTGAACCCTGTTCCAAAATAAAGCCACTGATCTGGAGAGGGTGGCGTCTTTGTTTTTAAAACACACAGAAAGACCTATGTGCTTGTCACAGCTGAAGAAGAAAGCAGCCGCCAGCCTCACTTGTTCGTTTTTTGAAAGCAGTGACTTTCTGATAATTACAAAACATAAATAAATATATACATTACTGGTCTAAAATGTGGAATAATTCTAACATCTTTGATGTTTTTCTGCTCACCAGTGCTGCATGTATTTGATTAAAAATGCAGTAAAAATTGAAATATTGTGAAATAATTTTATCATTTAAAAAACTGCTGATATTTATTGTACTGCTATTTATGTATTAGTAAATAAAAATAAAATACATAAAAATGTAATAAAGAGGGAAAGTAATTCAGAAAGGATGCAGAAATTCAGAAACCGCATACAAGAATACATACAATAATACTATAATATATACAATAATACAATGATTCAATAATAGCACTGATAATGTTAAGAACTATAATTAATAAAGTACTAATAAAATAGAAATTATTAAAAAAAAAACTACACGTTTATAAAATGACTAATAAAACTAAAAAGACAAAAACTCAACAAAGCAACTAACGTTTAAGATAAATAAAATTAAAACAGAAAAATAAAAATAAAAATGAATTCAAACATTTATTAAACACAACAGTATTTAATGATACTGTTGTATCAATAAATAATAGAATATAATAAAATAAAATATATTTTGGTTTGCCAATAAAACTTTTCTCATTTTCATTTTGTTTATGTACTAAAATAACTAAACCTGAAATAAAGATTAAAAAAAACCAAAAACAAAAAAAAAAAAAACTACACACACATGTTCATAAAAAATGACTAATAAAATAAAATGAAACAAAAAAAGACAACAAACAAAACCACTAACATTTAAGATAAATAAAATGTAAACTAATTCAAACTATTATTAAACACAACAGTATTCAGTGATACTGTTCAATAAATAAAATAAAATAAATAAAAAAAGAAATAGAAATTAATAAAAAAATACACAGACATGTTTATAAAATAACTAATAAAACTAAAAAGACAAAACTCAGCAAAACTACTAACATAAGATAAATAAAATTAAAACAGAAAATATGAAAAAAAATGAATTCAAACAATTATTAAACACAACAATATTCAATGATACTGTTGTACCAATAAAATAAAATAAAATAAAATAAAATATTAAATTAAAAATTAAATTAAATTAAACTAAATGTAAAAAATCAGATCAAATAAATAAAATAAAATAAATTGTGGTTTTCCAAGGAAACTTTTCTCATTTTCACTTTGTTTATGCATTAAAATAACTACAACTAAAATAAAACTTAAAATAAATAAATAAATAAATAAAAAAACCCTGCACAGACCTGTTTATAAAATAACTAATAAAACTAAAAAGACAAAAACTCAACAAAACTACTAACATTTAAGATAAATAAAATTAAAATAGAAAAATAAAAATGAATTCAAACAATTATTAAACACAACAATATTCAATGATACTGTTGTACCAATAAAAAAAAAAAGATTAAATTAAAAATTAAATTAAATTGAATACATTAAAATGTAAAAAATCAAAATCAAATAAATAAAATAAAATACATTTTGGTTTTCCAAGGAATTTTTTCTCATTTTCACTTTGTTTATGCATTAAAATAACTAAAACTAAAAAAAAAAAACTTAAAAAAAACTACACAGACATGTTCATAAAATGACTAATAAAACTAAACAAAACAAAAAAAGACAAAAACTCACATTTAAGATAAATAAAATGAAACCAGAAAAATAAAAATAGAAACTGATTCAAACTATTACTAAACACAACAGTATTCAATGATACTGTTGTATAAATAAATATAAAATATAAAATTCCGTTTTTTTTTTTATTGTAAAAACATTTCACATTATTCATGTTTTTACTGTGTTTTTAATCGAATAAATACAGCATTAGTTTGACCATAAGACACTTCATTTAAATACATTTTAAAAAATCTAAATCATTCAAAATTTCTGACTAGTATAGAGTGTAAGTTAGTAGGTAAGTAAGAAAGTAAGCAAACTAACTAACTAAATAAATATTATTTGGGGAATGAAGTTTGTGGTATCAGAATTCCCATGATAAAGTCTTTACAAACTCTGAAAGAGGGACCAGCGTTCATGAAGTTTATCATTAACATCTGCCGTGTCTTCACATCTAGTCCTGTGGTGCCTGGGTCATTGTAGAAGATAAAGGTCAAAGTGCCTTTTAACCCCCGATGCTCCTCTCTCTTATGAGCGTCTTCTGGAAGTGTCATCAGAGAACAAATATACATGTTGCTGATGCCAAGACATAAACCAATAATAATATTAATGTGCCTCCCAGGCATCCCAGTCCACTTCACGCGCATTTCAACACATTACAACACAATTTGACCGCATTATGCAGCATCTCCGCTGATTATTCTTTGCATCTGCTATCAAAAATGCTTATATTATGCATGATATTGAAAACCAGATTGGCTGTCTATGATAAGACGCTGACTTCTGACAGTTGCTGTGTGGCAACAGGTCCGTAGGCATGGCAATAACTTCCTCTGCATCGTGGGAACTGGCCGTAGAAGACAATGATTGAATTCACAATGGTGCATACAAAGGCCACCTTTGGGAGAAACCATATCCCATGGCATGCTGGGAAAGAGGAGCAATAGCAGCAGATGTTGTGAAGACTATAAGCGACAGATGCCTCTAAAGCTAGCATTCAGCCCGGACGAGTGCAGCACACATCCCCGAGTCCAGCGTTAAAAAGAATGAGAGCAGGGGGCGAACGCAACACGCACGCAAATAATAGCAGAGGAGTTTCTGCCATGAAAGACGGACAGCGGTAAATTGTGCGGGGATTGATGTTTGTGTACTTATAATTGTTTCGGAGTGTCCTAAAAGTTCTTTGTGAACATCGCAGAGCTGCAAGACGTTAAAGTTCAGTTGCTGTGACGGTGACGCAAGCGTATATTTGTCGTCGTACTGTGCAAACGACAAGCATTTGGTTAACTTAAAAATGACTGAATGTCATTGCACTACATCACAAAACAAAGTGGCATTTTTCTTAAAGCTCATTTTTAAATGGTAAAACAAATGATATACAGTCTACATGAAATCAAAACATATTATAACACCTTGTCCTTTAAAAACTTTAGTGAATTGTGTTGAGAATTAATGTGATAAACTACATCTGATGTGACCTTTGTGAACTTGAGTAAAAATGAATGAAAATCACCTTGAGAGCAGAAATGGCTTAAGTTATCAGATGTGATCTAGCATAATTTGTTTGTGAATACAACTTGATATTTTATTTTCTGTTTAAAATTATATGCATGCATTTTTGAAATGAGTCATAATAACCTTACTGGGCAGGGTAAACTAAAACTGATAAAATAAAATAAAATAAAATAAAATAAAATAAAATAAAATAAAATAAAATAAAATAAAATAAAATAAAATAAAATAAAATAAAATTTGGTTTAGCAAGGAATCGTTTTGTTTATGTAATAAACTAAAACTAAAATAAAAATTATTTTAAAACTACACAGGCATTTTTATAAAATGACTAATAAAACAAATCAAAACAAAAGTTAAAAACTCACAACACAACTACTAACATTTAAGACAAGCAGAATTAAAACAGAAAAATAAAAACTAATTCAAACTATAATTAAACAACAGTATTCAATGATACTGTTGTGTCAATAAATAATAATAAAAAAATAAAATAAAATAAAATAATATAAAAACAAATTTTGGTTTGCCAAGGAAACTTTTCTTTTTAATTCTATGTATGTACTAAAATAACTAAAACTGTAATAAAAATTATATTTAAAAAAACCCTACACAGACATGTTCATAAAATTACTAATAAAACATAACAAAATAAAAAAGACAAAAACTCACAACAAAACTACTAACACTGAAGACAGATAAAATTCAAACAGAAAAATAAAAATTCAATGAAGAATAAGAATTCAATGATACTGTTGTAACAATAAAATAAAATAAAATAAAATAAAATAAAATAAAGAAAAACTACACAGACATGTTTATAAAATGAAACATGAAACAAATTCTGTAGTTGTGAGAAGATGCCATTATTAAGGTAAAAGTTAATTTAATAGGTAAATTTTTACAATTTTTAATAGGTAAAATTTTATTTAATTTTAAGGCGAAATTCATCCATTTATTTTTATTTATTAGTTTTTATTTTAATTTTTCTCTTTTAATTTTATTTATCTTAAATGATAGCAGTTTTGTTATAAGTTTTGTCTTTTGTTTTATTTATTTTATAAACATATATGTATAGTTTTTCTTTATTTTTTTTTATTTATACAACAGTATCCTTGAATACTGTTGTGTTTAATAATAGTTTAAATTCGTTTTTATTTTTCTGTTTTAATTTTATTTCTCTTAAATATTAGTAGTTTTGTTGTGTGTTTGTGGTCTTTTTTATTTTGTTATGTTTTTTGGTAGCTTTATAAACATGTCTGTGCAGTTTATATATATATATATATATATATTTATTACAGTTTTAGTTATTTTAGTACATAAACAAAATGAAAATGAGAAAAGATTCCTTGGCAAACCAAAATTTGTTTTGTTTTATTTTATTTTATGTATTGCGTAATATTTGATGTTTTGACTGTTCTTGAGTCTCATGTGTGTTGGCTTATAATATTTGTGTTCTTTCTGAGGATTTGTGAGCATATAGATCAACAATCTTTGTTATTATAACCCTCAAAAATAAAATTAAAATTGAATGACAAAAAACAGATGTCACCGATTCAAAATCAGACCCAAAGAATGACAACCTTTACCTACACAAAGCCGATATATATTAAACAGGAAGAGAGAAAGTGACACTTGCAACTCCGTCTAATCCCAGGTCATGTTCAATTGGCCCTGGTGACATCTCTATTGGCAAGATTTTCATGGATCAAGAAAAAAATACAGCCGAAGCCACGCAATAATGACATGAGTGCCTCTAAGAAGAGCACTTCAATGAGTCCACCAGCGCAGAAGAAATAAATATGCATATGCAATATGCATTCTTCCATAAAGAGCACAAAAGCCGTGCAGAAAAGAGCGAGAGACACCAACAAATGCAAATTGAGAGCATGTGAAATGTAGTTGTCTCAAAGAGTTAATAGCTATTTATTCTTTATGGCTGTTATGTGTTGACATTTGGCCTGTGTGAACCAAACTCAGGAGTCATAAGCAGCTGCTGGTCTTGAATATGAAGATCCATCACTGACCTGCGAAGGTCACGGCATAATGACTTCAAGCGACTTCAATCGCCGCGTAACGCTCGAAGCTCGACCGATGGCATCCGAGTGTCACGCAAACACAGAAAGTCTACTGTACGACTCAAACTCTTTGACTTTTCTGCTCCAAATACTTGGCGACTCGTGCGAAGCTCGTGATTGGCCGCTGAGAGGGGAGTAGCGGTGCACGACTCTTTTGAGGCGGCATCAAGCGTGATATGTGGGAATGGACAAGTGGACTGACGCCTGATTAATGACCACAAACACTGAATGCTCCGCTCTCTTCACATGATAATCATTTCCAATGGCAGATGGGGAAAGTTGAGGTTTGTAACTTTCAGGACAATGAATGACAATTCTTTAGAGTCAGGGACAAAGGAGGGAAGCCGGCTAACAGGCTCTTGCACAACACTGGGATGGAATGGGTGGAAGCTTTGTGTTTACAGAAAATGGCCATATAGCAACATCTTGCTGTGATCCTCTTTACACAGACTTTGTTTGAATTCTTTTTGTGCTTATGAATAAATATTTGAGTGGACCGAAGCCATAACACGAGGATGATGGGGGGGAGGAGGGGCTCTTGGCCACAAACCATCAACCAAACTCAAGTTTAGACAAAAGGAAAACATATAACGTGTTGTTTTTTGGAGGCTGGCGTCTTGGTGCGTGTTACTGTATAATTAGTGCAGTCAAACGATGTATGCTATGAGTTTGAGAATGGCAAATGAAGCAAGAAATGCTAAATAACACAAATATGTGACCCTGGACCACAAAACGGGTCAATTTTTTTAAATTGATATGTATACATAATCTGAAAACTGAATAAATAAGTTTCCATTGATGTGTGGTTTGTTAGTATAGGACAATATTTAGCCAAGATACAACTATTTGAAAATCTGAGGGTAGGAAAAAAAGCAAATTATTGAGGAAAATCACCTTTAAAGGGGTCATCGGATGCAAAGTTCACTTTTTCATGTTGTTTGAACATTAATGTGTGTTGGCAGTGTATGTACAAATCTACCCTATAATGATAAAAATCCATGCAGTGGTTTTTAATTAATCTGTAAAATAATATCCCCTTTTTCAAATCGAGCCGTTCTCAGATGCGTCGCACTGACAGAGGCCGCTCCCACGATAGTTGATTGACATGAGTGTCTTACCTCAGACCCGTCCTAAATCTGCTGTCACAGTCCGGACCTCCATTGTTTCAATGCCAGAGCAAGGATGTAAGTTAGACAAGAATATCTCAGATTGAGCGATTGAGGTGTTGTGTTGCTGGATGTAATAATGAACATAGTGGTCGTCATTTACTCCTGACATCTATCTGAGCCACTGAAGATGCAGTGGATTACGTTTATTTGTGAAGGGAATGTGCCTCCCGATCTACTTATATCCGTCTATGTTCGCGGAAAAAATTCATGATCCAGCTTCACTTACAGCGGAAGTGAGTATAAGGGTTTTTTTATGAATCTCTGCAATCACCTTTCCTGATAACGTGCTAGTTAGCAAGTTTAGCGGCTAAACACACCTAAACACGGCTAAAGTAAATAATCTCTTAGAGCAGCAGAGAAAAGAGAGGGGCGGGGCGAGCAGAGCTCATTTGCATTTAAAGAAACAGTCGTTCAGAATGAGATGATTTTTGCAGAGCTGATTTTGACAAGGTAAAAAGGGTGTTGTTTTACACAACCATTGAGAATTTTTAACCAAAGTATGTTATAGACTTTTAATTAAGACACTAAAGAATCATATCATCTTGTGGAAAATTGGCATTTGATGACCCTTTTAAAGTTGTCCAAATGAAGTTATTTGCCATATTACTATAATCAAAAAAATAAGTTTTGATTTACAGTAGGAAAGTTAGTTTACAGTAGGAAATATCTTCATGGAACATGATCTTTACTCAATATCCTAATGATTTTTGGCATAAAAAATAGATAATTTTGACCCATACAATGTATTGTTGGCTATTACTACAAATATACCCGTTCTTCTTATGACTGGTTTTGTGGTCGAGAGTCACATATAATTTTTTTATATAATAACTGGGGCTGTCAGTTCACCGGGTTAACTTAATTAATTAGTTATGAAAAATAGCACGTTTAAAATATTTTAAAATATTTTAAAGTTAATGCGCTGGCCCCGCCCCCAGACCTGTACATCATCTTATATTTCATACAGTTGACTGTTGACAAATATGATGCAGGGCAACAACTCCATAAATGCAGTTGTGCTCTAAAATTCAAGATATTGTGGCAAAAATGCTTTTTTTGTTTAATATTTATATATATCACATGATATCACACGGGCAGCAAGAGCAATATGACACGAGTGCTGATTTTGTCCTGATCTATCACAAGCTTAAATGTGATTTTATACAACAGTTCAGTAAATCCGAAGTTTGATATTGTGACATATACACATAATATTGTGTTTTTGAAGCCACAGCAGAATTGTTGCACGTCCTTGAGCAACACAGTGGTGTTTAGGTTCTGAATGAATCTGCGTTTTGGATGAATCATGTGAATCAGTGATTCAAAAGCCCATTCATAAAGAGAGCCATTTACTTCATTCCTGAATGAATCAGCCGTTTGAATGAATCAAAGAAAGACTCTATATATAGATATTTACCTGCTGGCAAATTTAGTTTCTTATTTAGAGTATAATTTCATTAAAAATAAATAAATAAATAAATAATAAACACATTAAAGGGATAGTTCTCCCCCAAAAAATGTTAATTCTGTCATCATTTACTCACCCTCATGTCGTTTCAAACCTTTCTTTTGTGGAACATAAAAGAAGGTATTTTGAAGACTGTAAAGCTGTTTTAGTTACCAATGACTGCCATTGTATGAATAAAAATACTGAGATGTTTCTCAAATGATCTCCTTTTGTGTTCCACGGTTTTACGTTAGTCCGTTGTAGCCTAAATGTTTATGTGTAATAAATTATATGTTGAATTAAATAAAATTTTGCTTTATAAAGCTACAATTTATAATATGTACTTAAAATAGCTTGATCTTTTGTGGGTATTTTCACAGTCAAATTTATTTTGTGATTAATTAGATTAATTAATCAAAATATTATGTAAACATAAGTTTTTTTGGTCTGGTTCTCATGAGAACACCTAAACATCTGATTTGGTGCTGATACTACTCATATTGAGACTCACCGAATATAACAACAAAAAAAGAAATGAAATGATTAATAGCAGTAATAATAGTATTATTGCACTTTATTTAGTTATGTTTTAAAATAAAATAATAAACAAAATAATTAATAAAATGTAATAAAATAAATAAAAAATGTATTAAATAAAAATACAATTATTTTATAGTACACTTAAAAATACAATGCTAATACTTACATTTTTCTTTCTTTCTTTCTTTCTTTTTTTTTTTTTTACTTTTTTTTTAGATGAATTTTCAACATTTTCAAACCTAAATTCAGTAGGCATTATTACAGTTAATCAGTCTAAAACGGTGAACTATTATGCTGATTTCTCACTAGAAATAACATCAAAAGTGTAGCAAGTTGGTCAGAAACATACATTTACACAAACTGACCACCAAACGCAACTTATAGATAGCATCTTTTAATGCTGTTTTTTGCTCACCCATCACGAAATAAAACTCACATGATTGTGGGATATCAAAAATTTACCAAATGAAGGCATCTCAGGAAGCAGGATGTGAAGCTAACAATGTATTCGAATGTGCCTTGATGCATTCCTACCTTGAAATGTGCCCTCCGACGGCAGCATTTTCCAGTTGTTGGATGCAGCCTTTGTTTTGATCATTGTTTTGATCATGCACCTGCGCAGCACATATGTGCACCCCTGATAATAATTATATGTACTAGCATCAGAGGTTTGCATTAACTGAAAATTGTCCTTCATTGACGGAATTTTTTAATAGTGATGGAAAAATCTGAAGGCCGTCCGTCATTTTGACAGATCACACTGAGGGTGATCTATTGTATAACTGTAGCTGTAATTCCCACCCCTGTCCAGTTGGTGGCGAGTGCACTCCAGTGTGGCAGCAGAGCAGGGGATCCAGAACAAAAACGAAACTGTCACGAAAGTTTTGCTATGCGTTTGATTACGCTCAGGCGAGTACACAGTAGCAACAACGATCTATCACGCCACATTAAAGATCGCCAAAACGGTATTTATTGCTTGAATTTCCTAATGAAATGGACAGAATTTGAAATCTGAGACTTTGTTATGTATCAAAAGTAGCACAGAGCCTAGCCTATTGCTATTTATTGAAAGGAAGACGCACTATGTAAGTTACTGTTATTTATCAACTGAAAACAGCATAGACCAAAAGATCGATTGTGATTCAAGAATCAATACTGGTTCATTAAAATGAGAATCTATTAAAATCGAGAAATCAGTTTGTTGTTGTTGATGTTGTTTAAGCCCTAGTATTTTGGTGTTTTTAAACACTGCGCTGTCGTCCTGTAGGTTCGTAACTAAAAATGAAAATGTATACAATAATAAAAGCAATTAAATGTGTTATAATAATTAAAATAAGAAAATTAAATGAAGGGTAATAATAGATTATGGTAGAATTTTTACAATCCCGTCCGTCAAAATGACGGACAATGTTAAAGTCTAGCGCAACCTCTGACTAGCATGCAAAAGTTTGGGATCTGTAAGGCTAATGATACATGGGGCAACTTTTTGAGCAATGTTTCTGGGCAACTTAGAGCAATGTTGCCGTCAATGGGCAACCAGTTAAGACACAGGGCCCACGACTGATCTAAAGTATTCAGGTAAAAATTTGTTACCCATTTTCAATGGGAAAGTGGCCAAGCAACATTGCTACAAAACAGTTGCCTTGTGTATTATCAGCCTAAGAGTTTGTGTGTGTTTGTAAGAAGTCTCTTATGCTCTCTTAAAGGGGTCATCAGATGCCCATTTTCCACAAGTGTCTTAATGAAAAGTCTATAATATTCTTTGGTTAAAAATTCTCAATGGTTGTGTAAAACAACACCCTTTTTACCTTGTCAAAATCAGCTCTGCAAAAATCATCTCATTCTGGTCGAGGCTGCTTTAAATGCAAATGAGCTCTGGTCACCCCGCCCCTCTCTTCTCTCTGTGGAGTGACGGGCCTGTTTACTTTAGCCCCATTTAGCTGCGTTTAGCCGCTAAACTTGCTAACTAGCACATTATTAGGAAAGGTGATTGCAGAGATTCATAAAAAAACGCTTATACACACTTCTGCTGTAAGTGAAGCTGGATCACGAATGATTAGTGCAAACATAGACGCATATATGTAGATCGGGAGGCGCATTCCCTTCACAAACAAACGTAATCTACTGCATCTTCAGCAGCTCAGATGTCGGGAGGAAGTGACGACCACTATGTTCATTATTACATCCAGCAACACAACACCTCAATCAGAGATATTCTTGTCTAACTTACATCCCTGCTTCGGCATCGAAACAATGGAGGTTGGACTGTTACATCAGATCTGAGGTAAGACGCTCATGTCAATCAACTATCGTGGGAGCGGCCTCTGTCTGTGTGACGTCACACCGACAGGCATCTGAGAACGGCTCGATTTGAAAAAGGGAATATTATTTTTTACAGATTAATTAAAAACCACTGCATGGATTTTTATCATTATAGGGTAGATTTGTACATACACTGCCAACACACATTAATGTTCAAACAACATGAAAAAGTGAACTTTGCATCCGATGACCCCTTTAAGGCTGCATTTATTTGATCAAAATACAACAAACAGTAATATTGTGAAATATTATTACAATTTAGTTTAATAATATTACACCACTTGTCTATTTTAATCAGTGCTGCGAGTAAGTAGTTACAGTTTTACGTAATTTAATTACAAAATAAATGTGACTCTAATTGTTAGTTACTGAGAAAAAAATGTGTAATTAATTTACAGTTATTTATAAAATAACTATGAATGTTATGAATGCTAACAATAACGGGGGGTTGCATACAAATATTTTCTTACACACACATAAACGCACACTGAATTATTTGATTTCTTTCTCAAATCGCATTGAATGCTTTAAAATATGAGACACACCACTGTTTCAGGAGTTTAGGACACAGAGCAGGACACATGCTTACTCAATAACTGTTTAATTTCCTATTTGGGTTGTGTATATGCTTTATTTTTTAAGATTAACTGTTTTTCCCCAAGTCATTGTTAGATGCCAGTGTTTCCAGTTAGAGCTATGCAAAGATTTGATTTCAAAAACAGTAATAAAGTGTAAACTATTAAACTATATCTTACGGTTTTAAATCTGTATTTAACCATAGAACTTTTGAACCTCAGAATGTTTAAAAATGATTAACAGTTGAAAACATTTCTTAGAAATTTAGAAAAGTAATCAAATGTAATCAGTTACATTGCTTTAATAAAGTAACTGAAATATTTACACTTATTATAGGTTAACTTATAATCTGTAAACTATTACATTTCCAAAGCAACCTTCCCAACAACGATTTTGTATTTAATATTATTTATATATTTTTTTATAATTTATTATTTATTTATTTCTATGATTCAAGTCTTCATTCTTCAGAAATCATTCTAATATGTTAATTTAGATCTCTAAAAACATTTTTTGCTGCTTAATATTTATGTGGAAATATTTGAAGAATTATTTGATGAACTCAAGGTTTAAAAAACAGCATTCTTTTTTAAATAGAAATATTTTGTAATATTATAAATGTCTTTACTATCACTGTTGATTAATTAAATGCATGCCTTGTAGAATAAAAGTATCAATTTACTAAAAAATGACTCCAAACTTGTGAACACAGTAATTTAAATAATAATAATATTAATTAAGATTTTATATATTATATTTTAATTATTATTATTATTATATTTAGAATGTTATTATTTTGCTAAAAATAATACTAATTAATCAAATTTAAATTCAAATTTTGCTATTTTACCCAATATTTAAGTATGTAATGTTTATTTTTTTTTACTACTCAGAGTATCATGCCGTTAGCTTAGCAACAAGCCAAACTCTATTGAAACGAACTGTGAGTGAAGTCTTTTGTAGTATTATTTCAGATCTGTCATGTTTCAGTTAAAGGAATAGTTCACCCAAAAATTTTGTCAACATTTACTCACCCTTATGTTTTTTTTTTTTTTGTTTTTTTTTCAAACCTTTATGAGCTTCTTTCTTCTCTTCAACTCAGAAGAAGATATTCTGAAAATGTTGATAAATGTTGATGAAGAATAAATAAAATTGCTATGGAAGTCAATGGCTACCAGAAACTCATGCAGGTTTGGAACAACGTGAGGGTGAGAAAATGATTACAGAATTTTTATTTTTGGGTGAACTGTCCCTTTAAGATACTCCCTTTCAAGAAAGCAGCCTTTACAATTCACAGACAGCAAGGCAGTTGAGTAGGTCAGATCATGGGCATTTCCTCTTGGTGTGCAGGTATCTCATCCTCTCATCCTGTGTGTATATGTTAGTATGTGGCTATTGAAAGGGCAAGCGGAGACCTTTGGCTCCAGACTGCCTCCTCCTCGATTCGGGCCGCAGGTCTACAGGCTGCTCCAGCACCGCAGCGAACAGATGGTGAGCACCGCCCAATAATGGGATGACTAGCATTGCACCGTCCCTGCCCTGGTAACTGCTGGCCTGTGCTGGCATTTTCTCATCCTCAACCCCCTCCCCACAGTGATGGCAGCTCTGAGCTCTCGCACTCCTCCAGTATGTAAATAAGCAGACAGAGAAGGCCTGCTTTCATCTAAATATGAATAGAATGAGAGGAGGCCGCTCACAGAGAGACTGAAGAGCACAAGGGGGGCAGGGCCCGATCTCTACTCCTCCCTACAGACTTCATTGTGACAACATAGACTTAGACCAGACACACTCAAACACGTTACAACAATGACGTGCATTTACAGTCGCTCCCCAAAAGTTTTATTTCTGCGCATTTAGCGTGATTGTAATGTTGTCTAAATACCTAACGTTGCTCGCATAGTGACTTACTTAAGACTTCATAACACAGCACAGATATTACACAATGACACAGTCAATGCATCAATGACAAGACAGAGATAAAAACACACGCTGTACGTCAGTGAACATTATCTGAAAGTGTCAATCTGCTTTTAACAGTCAGATTAATTACAGTTAACTAAGTAATCTAGATATCTCAATAATTTAAATAAATTCTTATTAGATGAGCTGTATTTGAAAAAAAAAAGTGAAATGAGTCATGGCAACACTTCCCCTCCCCCCATTATTTTAACTCATCAAAATAATTGAAGCAATTTTAACTTCATTTTTTAAGTTAATGAGATTCAACTCCGATTTCATAGTTTTCTGAGCAGTTGATTTTTTTTTTTTTACAATTTTGTAAACACTGATGAACACAAACATGGCAATCATAAACAGCCTGTATTTAGAAATGTATTTAAAATATGAATCATTTTTATTAATATTAAATGTTTTTTTTATTTATTTTTCACCCATTCACATTTTTATTATGGCCAATTTTTTTTCTTTATATTTCTTTAGTGAAGTATAGTAAATTTAGTATAATGTAATTAATTTAATGAAGTATTGGATGAGCTGTATTTGAAAAAAGAATACATGATCAATAATTCATGGCAACATATTTTTCCCCATTACTTTAAGTCATTAAAAGAATAAATTTAACCAATTTTAACTTCATTTTTTAAGTTACATGAGATTCAAATCAAAATTCAATTTATTTATTTATTTTTTACAGTTTTGTAAAAAGCAGTAAATACAAATAAGTATGAAGTATAGAAATTTAGTAAAATGTAATAAATTCAATAAAGTTACATGAGATCACCTTAAAATTCAAAATTCAAAATTTAAATTTATATTTACACAATTTATAATTTATTTTGAGCAGATTTTTTTTTTTTAATTTTGTAAAATCATGATAAACACACACTTGGCAACCATTAACAGCCTATATTTAGAAATGTATTTTAATAATAATAATTAATATTAAACATACCTTTTTTTTTAAAAAAAAAAAAACATTTTATTTATTTTCACCCAAAGATCAAATATTCTTTGTGGCAAATACAAACAAATATGAAGTATAGTAATTTAGTAAAATGTAATAAATTTAATAAAGTTACATGAGATTCAACCTAAAATTCTACATTTTAAATTTATATTTATATTTATATTTATATTTAATTTAAGCAGTTGAAAATCAAGATAAACGCACACTTGGCAACCACAAACAGCCTATATTTAGAAATGTATTTAAATTATTATTAATAATTATTAATATTAAATGTAACTTTTTTTTTTTTTACATTTTATTTATTTTTCACCCATTCACATTTTTATTAAAGATAAAATATTCTTTGCACTAAATACAAAAAGTATGAAGTATAGTAAATTTAGTAAAATGTAATAACTGTAATAAAGTATAGTAAATTATATAGTAAATGTTGGATGCTTGAATGAGCTATATTTGAAACTGTTGTATTAACCGATTCTATTAGTCTGTTAGTGTAACTTACAGTAAAAACAGTAGCATTTTCTTTGCAGTCAATAGTACTTTAGTACAGTGTGGTAAGTTAATTAAAAATAAGTACATTTAAGAAAAGTATAGAAGTGTAAATACCAGACAGAGGCTGTGTACTGATAACACTGTACACAATATGCAATAATATTCATATTCGGTGTATATGATTATATCAATTAAATGTATTAAATGGATGCTACCTTATTGGGACGCCCCTATCCTTTCTCCTAACCCTAGCCATACTAAACCTGTTGATCAGCCAGTGTTTACGGTTGCTCAGCCACTACTTTCAAATGGACACCTTTGGGTTTTTTAACCCCTAAACAGTGTACATTAGTACCTTTAGTAGTATTATGTACTCTTATGGTACTATTATGAACCCTTTAGGAGTAAAGAAGGTACAAAGGTGTTCCTCTGAAGGTACCGCCCCCGTGACAAGCTGTTGTATCCCTAAAGCTGTTATATCCCTAAAAATCTCTAAAACTGAATTTTGTATTCTGGTGCCTCTTTTAAAATCTTTAAAGTTTCATTTTGAAGTGCTCTACCTCTTGCAGGCTGATAGAACAACCTTCCAGGCAAACAGCAATGCTTCCTCTTGTGGTAGAATAACAGAGAGTTGCTGATTAAGATGGGTTATGCTGAGAAGTGATAGCAGACGAGCTGTGTTACTGCTGCAGGAAACTCTGCCTGTTTCCTCCCTTGAGTCCCAGAAACACAGTGAAAACAAAGCCATTGATTTGTGTATGGATTAGAAGATCATCACTTCACACCCAAACACAATGTAAGTCTGCTTTTATATTTCACTGCTCTTGTTAAAATAGCATTATGATAGAGACGATTTTTAAAAAAAAAATTCTGAAGACACTGCAACAGTGCTTGTGTAAAACTCACTCAGTGACAACAGAACAAGGTTGTGGGTGGTTCCAGGGTGTTGCTGTGTGGTTGCTATGGACTCAACTCAAAGTCTCAGTGATGTTTACGTCTCTCTAACTGGTTGATTGCCAGGGTTAATGCCAATATCTTAGAGAGCCAATATATGATATCACACTGTTTAATTCAAAGGTTATATGAACACATTCATAATAATTACTGAAATCAAATTTATATTTCTTTACAGTGACAACTGAACTCTCCTGTCCTCATCTGAATCACAAAGAACATTTTTATGCTGTCTACAAATGCAAACTTCAGAAGATCACACAGCTGGATTTGCACATTTGCAAGGTCTGTGAAATTAAATGTTTATTAGATATTTGAAGACTTGTTTAATGTTATAAATGTATATTGGCTGAATGCTGACGTAGATGAGAAAATATTAGAGGGTTTGGCTTTCTATTACTAATAATAGTAAAATAGTAAAAGTAAACGCTATACTTTTATGTTTACCATTTACTTTCCTTGTTCAACAGCTCTGTTTAATAATTTGTTAATCAAAAGTATTAAAGGGGTCATCGGATGCTAAATTCACTTTTTCATGTTGTTTGAACATTAATGTGTGTTGGCAGTGTATGTACAAATCTACTCTATAATGATACAAATCCATGCAGTGGTTTTTAATTAATCTGTAAAAATAATATCCCCTTTTTCAAATCAAGCCGTTCTCAGATGCCTGTTGCTGTGGCGTCACACCCACAGAGGCCGCTCCCACGATAGTTGATTGACATGAGCGTCTTACCTCAGATCAGCTGTCAGAGTCCAACCTCCATTGTTTCGATGCCGGAGCAGGGATGTAAATAAGACAAGAATATCTCTGATTGAGCAATTGAGGTGTTGTGTTGCTGGATGTAATAATGAACGCAGTGGTCGTCATTTACTCCCGACATCTGAGCCGCTGAAGATGCAGTGGATTACGTTTGTTTGTGAAGGGAATGTGCCTCCCGATCTACATATATCCGTCTATGTTCGCGCGAATCAATCGTAATCCAGCTTCACTTACAGCAGAAGTGAGTATAAGGGTTTTTTTTTATGAATCTTTGCAAGCGCCTTTCCTAATAACGTGCTAGTTAGCAAGTTAGGCAGCTACACGCGCTAATGTGGCTAAAGTAAACAGGCTCATCAATCCACAGAGAAGAGAGGGGCGGGGCGAGCAGAGCTCATTTGCATTTAAAGGAACAACCCCTTAGAATGGGTTGATTTTTGCAGAGCTGATTTTGACGAGGCAAAAAGGGTGTTATTTTACACTACCATTTAGAATTTTTAACCAAAGTACATTATAGACTTTTCATTAAGACCCTAAAGAATCATATCAACTTGTGGAAAATGGGCATCCGATGACCCCTTTAAACAATGACTGTAAACTAATGAAGATTGCAGAATGTGAGTTCTGATGTTTAGGTGCTGATGTTCTCAGCACTGTCAAAATAAAAGTCCCATGTCCTATAGACCAGTTTTGAGTAGATGTCACAGTGACGTCACTTGCAGCTGCGCACACATAGTGGTTGTAGAAAAACACTGGTAACAAGTGAAGGTAAACGTGTAAAATCCATGAAATAAGAGAGTAAAAATATTTTTGTGCCTTTTGATGTCAAAATCGGAATGCAAATAACTTACAGAATACGGTCGTCAAAGACGCCATTTGAAGCTAAACGCAGATGTTTAAACGTACATACACTCTTAAAAATAAAGGTGCTTTAAAAGGTTCTTCGCAGAGATGCCGTAGAAGAACCATTTTTGGTTCCACAAAGAACCATTCAGTAAAAGGTTCTTCAAAGAACCATCTCTTTCTTACCTTTTTATAATCTGAAGAACCTTCCATTGCCACAAAGAACCTTTTGTGAAACAGAAATGTTCTTCAGATGTTAAAGGATCTTTATGGAACCATTTAGACAAAAAGGTTCTTCTATGGCATCGTGAAGCACCTTTATTTTTTAGAGTGCACTATGGATGAAAACTGCTATGATTACACTACTTTAAAAGCATTAATTTGATTTAAACAATATGTCTACATAATATTCACATATGCTGTTCATAGGGGATGTATTGTATAAGCCCTACAATTACAGCATGAACTACTATTTAAACCTATTACTATTAAATTTTTTACATTATATATATATATATTTAGTCTCACAATTCTGACTTTTTTTTCTCACAAATTCAAGTTTATATCTCCTAATTCAGACTTTATAACTCGATTTAACAAAACTAGTGAGTTTGTTCATTCTGAGGGGAAAAAAGGCAGAAGTGTGGGATATAAACTCTGAGCCAAAGGGGAAAAGAGAGAATGACGAGTTGTGGGATATAATATCGGAACTGCGAAAATAAAGTCAGAGTTTTTAAATATAAAATCAAATTGATCTTTTTTTCATTCTTTTATTCCATGTCTCCATAGACTGCCACTTGAACCGCTCACAAAAAAATGTCATCCCTGTTTCGGATCTGTTCGACTATCCCACTATCTAATGTCAATTTCATTGAATAACAGTGCTTATCGCTGGGTGACAAGCTCTTGTAATATGCAAATAACGTAATCAATATAATCTATACTCTTTTTAAATCTAAGTATTCTGTACCGTGTCCGTGTAATTCTCTAGCCATAAAGGCTACCCCTCCCAGGCTTTCTGTAACCATGCTGCACGCACATCCCAAATGTTTACAAACAGATAATTGGTCTATACATTAGTCAAAAAGAAAAACGTATTGGTCAATGATGACAATTTAAAAAATCCCAATTATTGGCCAATATTGGTTTAACATATTTTCTTTGGCTGCTGAACATCATTAACAAGATGACAGCAACTGAATGACACAGAAGGAAACTTTGCTTCCTTTGCTTCTGTGAACAAAAGTTGGTTTTCACAAGACTCAACTCACCAGCGTAGACACCATACACTTTTGGCTCATCATACGTTTTAGATATGGATATTTTTCTTACAAAATCACATTGATTCTCTACAGATGGCCTTTATTCACCCCTATTAACCCCTTATTAAACTATTAATTTAAAGTTGTTTATTATATATATATAGAAAAAAAACATATTGTAAGTTCATTGTGAAATATTCACATATAAAAATATTGAAATATTTGAGAGCGTAAGGAGACTCAGAGTGCTTCATGTGAGTGGGCGGAGCTAATCTCTTTTGGAACACTTTGCTCGCTCCCAGTCCCAGTCCTCAGATGAGACAGAAGAGCAGTGAATTATTGATTTACTTACTGTATACTATGCTGCTGCCACACAGATCTAATATAAACATGTATTTTCTTTCCCAGCTGTTTACCTTAACAGACAAAACCAACTTTTTTTTGTAACTCATGGGTGTTTTTAACATAAACTTGTGTGTATTTGACAGTTTAAGTGAAATAAGACATGAAAGAGGACTCAGTTTAGTACTCACATGCTGTGTGACAGCCGCTTTCTGTGCGAATGCTTCAGATGTGTGCACTCAGAAAACTGTAAATCAGATGATATAGCTTTAAAGTGCATGATTTAAGCACAATAGACATGGTAATCAAAACCATCTGTTTTTTGGCAGAGTGTCTGAGCTACCAGCTGTAAAGGCACAACCCTATTGTGGAAAAGGGGGTGGGGAGCAGCAGCTCATTTGCATTTAAAGAGACACAAAAAAAGCGTGTTTCAGAATGCATTTCAAAATGATATAATATATGATCTGTGGGGTATTTTGAGCTTTGGGGTATTTTGACACATTCTGGAGACACATGAGACTTATATTACGTCTTGTAAAAAGGGGCATAATAGGTCACAATTAAAGGTTTATCAGCTATTGTTAAAAATCAATTTCCCTATGGAGAAATTGAATGAAATTTGTACTTCCGGAACTGGATTGTTGTGTTCTATAGGAGCTCTGACACTCAGCCACTGGCTTTCTTAGTGCTGTCAAAATAAAAGTCCTGCTTTCAATACATCAGTCAAACTGAACAATGTACTGTTCGGTGGTGATATATCAGTCAACCACTTGTGAAAATCACAAGTGTGGTTGCTTAGAAACTTAAAGGAGAAGTCCACTTCCAAAACAAAGATTCACATATAATGTACTCACCCCCTTGTCATCCAAGATGTTCATGTCTTTCTTTCTTCAGCTGTGAAGAAATTATGTTTTTTGAGGAAAACATTTCAGGATATATGGAAAACATTTCTCCATATAATGGACTGATATGGTGCCCGATTTTGAACTTCCAAAATGTAGTTTAAATGCAGCTTCAAACGATCACAAATGCAGTTATAAACGATCCCAGCAGAGGAAGAAGGGTCTTATCTAGCGAAACAATCGGTTATTTTCATAAAAATAATACAATTGAAATACTTTTTAATCTCAAACTCTCATCTTGTCTTGCTTTCCCTGAACTCTGTGTATTCTGACTCAAGACAGTTAGGGTATGTCGAAAAACGCTAATCGTATTTTCTCCCTCAACTTCAAAAATCATTTCAAAATCATCCTACATCACTGCAGAGGTACTGACACAGTCTTAGCAAAGTGAACATGCAAAGAAGATCAAACACCCTTAACAAAAAAGGTAAAACAGTCATATAGGACGATTTTGCAGTTGAGGGAGAACATGGGATGAGAGTTTTTTGACATACCCTAACTGTCATGAACCGAAACAAAAACAGTCCAGGCAGAGTAAGACAAGACGAGTGTTTGGCATTAAAAAGTATATAAATTGTATTATTTTTACTAAAATAACCTATCGTTACGCTAGATAAGACCCTTCTTCCTCGCGTGGGATCATTTACAACCGCATTTGGGATCGTTTAAAGCCGCATTTTGGAAGTTCAAATACGGAGCACCATATCAGTCCATTATATGGAGAAAAATGCTAATATGTTTTCCTCAAAAAACATAATTTCTTTACGACTGAAGAAAGAAAGACATGAACATCTTGAATGACAAGGGGGTGAGTACATTATATGGGAATCTTTGTTTTGGAAGTGGACTTCTCCTTTAAAAGCACACCACTGTAGTGCAAATTGTGCAGAACAACATCAGTTTTAAATTGGCAGTAGTTTACAGGAACATACAGCAAAAGCAACAAACTTTCACTGATGGCAGGGCGCCTTTTGGTATGCGACATTCCCTCTGCGGTGACATTCTCCATCAGGCCAAAAACAAACAGAGCGCACTTGCTCTAAGTCCCGTCACAAAGCAGCACTGTCAGAGCAGATCAGCCAGCCACGTTCCCCAGCCCGGGCGTTTGTTCTCTGAGACCTCTGCTCGCTGTCAGGAGGGATGAACGTTAACGCTCCCAGAGGTCCGGCGAGTGCCACTGACAGGGGGTTTCTGCCTGCCCTGCCTAATGGGCACAGGAGCTGGAGCGCGTCTGCGGCGCAGGGAGCCCTGCATGCCCGGATTTGTCATTTGTGAGATTTAATTTGTCCAAGAATGAGCCGGAGTCAGAGGTCAGTCGGTTGGAGAGCCGACCTGCTGACAGGTTGACCGTTCACGGGGGGCTAATGAGAGCGCTCGGCCAAGTGAACGGAACAAAGGCAGACGGATTACATGGACTCATTTGTTGACTGGAATCAATAACACCAGTCGCTCGGACTCACATTTCCTCCCATACTCAGCACCGGAGGACTCTATTCATGGAACGTCACACACAGGCTTTTTCAGCGCAAGTGATACACGCTTACTTTTTCACTCTTTGCACGCATGGCGGCTCACGCTGCAGCAGGCGTCATCGATTTTGCGGCTCTTTCCACTTGGGTTGCATCATTGTCATTGGCGGGCATAAGCGGGGTCCCCCTTTTATGTGCGTCCTTCTTTTTCCACTTGCCCACTCACTATTTCAGTTTAGCTTATTTTCTTTGGCTACTGACCATCACTAACAGGCAGACGGCAATTGAGCCAAAAGCAGCAGTGAAACTAAAGTCATCAAACACTTCAAATAATGCGTGCGGGTCCTAAATAGATTTATGAGCGAATGTTCAGAACATGTTTGGTTATTTCACAATCTAAAGGAAAAATAAAATATGTTATAATAAATAATGAATAAACACTTTTACTAACAGTGATTTAAATTCTAAATATTACAGTGACATAATACTAAAATGTTTTTACTATAATATGTGACTCTGGACTACAAAGCCAGTCATAAGTAGCACAGGTATATTTGTAGCAATACCCAACAATACATTGTATGGGTCAAAATTATCGATTTTTCTTTTAAGCCAAAAATCATTAGGATATTAAATAAAGATCATGTTCCAAGATATTTTGTGAAATATATCAAAACTACTAATTTTTGATGAGTAATATGCATTGCTAAGAACATAATTTGGACAACTTTAAAGGTGATTTTCTAACTATTAAGATTTTTTTGCACTATCAGATTCCAGATTTTCAAATAATTGTATCTCGGCCAAATATTGTCCTTGAAAAGATTACCCTTATGACTGGTTTTGTGGTCCAGGGTAACATTTGGTAAAAAATGATTTACACTAATAGAAATCTAATGAGAATTACTAATGAGAATTACAAAAATTGCTTTAAAATGCAATGTACTTACATGAATTGTAATATAATAAGAAATGCATTACAGTAATGGAAATCCAAAAATGAGAATACTGAATTATGAATTAAATAAGTAAACTAAAAGGACAAATTATGGCAATGAAAATGTGGAAAAAAATGCTAAATTCCCTTGAAAAACAAAAATAGCTAAATCAGGCTTAATTTTCACTTATGTACTTATTGTGAGTTAAAGAATCAATATTAAGAAATTAAATCATGAAAATGTAATATACTAGATAATTTAAAATCACAATATAGTGTTATTATAGTATGTTTGAGATACTATTATAGTTTTTATTACCATTTTGTTTTCATTTTTCCCCACTGTATTTTAATTTAGTTGAAGTTTTAAGTAATTGTGCTGTGTTTTTGTCATTAATAAATAAAATATTAATAATAAATAAAATAAAAATGAAAAGTGCTGCTTTCACAATTACCTGAAATTAAGTATGTTGATGTAATTTTTCATATATGTTATCTCAGCTAATGTTCATTTTATTACAGATAAAGCTTTTTTATCATTTCAGTTTCAGCTAACTGTAATAATCCTGCTACAATCTAAATAACATACTTTTTAAAGAATAATAAAAAAATAGTACATATTGTATTTATATGACTGATATCAGAGAACTGTGAACAAAATGTGTAGTTACATTTTTGAAATATTTACTCAAAATCTCAGTAGGACTTCAAGTAGTTATTTCATGTCCAAAAGGTTTGGCTGACAAAAAAGTTTGGGATTCCTGCTGTGAACTATAAAAAATGTATTAAGTAAGTCTACCACTAAAACTTGTGAAATGCAGTGTCTCTCTCTCTCTCTCTGTGTGTGTGTGTGTGTGTGTGCATTTGTTCCAGTGGAATGCCTCTGATATTGTTCAGCCTGATGAGGTCTGGCTAAAAGTTTTACTGAGGAAGTGCATCAGGACCTAGAGGAAGCCCTTGCCAGTATCCGCCCTCTATCTACTGCACAGGGAAGGGGAAAAAGAAACGCTAATGTAAACACAAGCACAGCCATAAACTGTCTGATTGAACCTGACACAATGTAGAGAGTGTTTACCTTTCACTCTTGTATGCTGATGGATTTTTATTTGCTTTAATGACATCATTTTTCTCCTGTTGTTGCTCTCATGGTCTGAAACCATGAATGTTTTCGAATCAGAAAGTCATTTTGACGAGCCAAACCGTGACTTCAAACCTGAAAACAATGAAAGAGGAGCTGAGAAATGCTATCAGGGCTTTTAGAGGTCTCGCTGCTGGTAGTGTTCAGCAGGCTTCACTTCACAGCAGGGTGGACTTCACCGTGCCAGCAGTGTGTGCCAGCATTGTCAGCAATGTCAAAAAGAGAAAGAAACAGGGGGGAAAAAGAGAAAAGTATTATCCGAAATGACTGACTAAGAGCTTAGAAGTGAAAAGTCCACTAAACAATGAGCAAAAATGTGTGATTTGTAAGGGAAGATTTCTGCTTGCTCAGGATTAGATAGAACTCGTATCAGTGCTGTGAAGTAGTTTAAAAAAAAAGCAAAATCAAAAAGTCATAAATATCATCTTAATGTTAAGAAACAGCTTCTTTTTCTCATATAACAAAAGCAAGAAGGACCATTTCTGTCTTTCCTCAAAATTTCACATTTAATTCAATGTCACTTGCCATTTTGTGTAATTATTTGTGAAACTGAATGGCAATTTTTATTTTACTGTACAGTAAAAAGTGTCTTCTGTGATTGCCAGAACTTTACTGTAAAAATACTGTGTCAATGTTTCAGGCGATGTGGCATCTTGTCACAAAACCTTTTATTTATTTTCACATATTTCTATTAAAATGTAACTGTTTGAGTACTTAAACATGTCCCTACTTTAAAATTCTTAAAAACTGACAATACATCTACACTGTAAAAAACAATTTGTTGAGTCAACTTAAAATAATTTGTAACCTGGCTGCCTTAATATTGTAGGTTCAGTTAACTCAAAAAAAAGTTTATTCAACTTGAAATGTTAAATTATACTAAATGACTTAGATATTTGAGTGGAATCAACTTAAAATTTTAAGGCAGCTGGGTTACTTACCCATCTGTTAAGTTTAGCAAACACAAATATCTAAGTTGTTACTTAGTACAACTTAACATTTCAAGTTGACTAAACTTATTTTAGTTGAGTGAACCTAAAATTTTAAGGCAGCAGGGTAAAAACTAGACAGTAAAGTTCGTAGACAAACTTTAAGTTGGCTTGAAAAAGCCTAGCCAGAAAGTTCTAAAAGTTTTAAGGTAAGTTTGACTGTTTTCAGTTTAAAATAGTTTGAAAGATTAAAGTCTGAATATTTTGAAGGCAATACAGTCTATTAGAAAAACAGATAGATGTAGTGTTGCTGTGTGGTTGCTAGGTTACTCAGGGTGGTTGCTAGAGTACCTCGGGTGGTTGCTAGGGTGTTGCTTGTGGTTGTTTGGGTATCCAGGGTAGTTGCTAGGGCAGTTGCTAAGGTGTTGCTAGGCAGTTGCTAGAGTACTCAGGGTGGTTTCTAGAGTGTTACTATGTGGTTGCTAGGGTACCAAGATGTTTGCTAAGGTGTTGCTAGGCGTTGTAGGGTGTTGTTGCTGCGGTTGCTAGGGTTCCAGGGTGGTTAGGGTGTTGCAAGGGTTACTAGGGTATCCAGGGCGGTTGCTAGGGTGTTGCCAGGCGGCTAGGTACCTGGACTGGTTGCTAAGGTGTTACTATGTGGTTGCTAGGGTACTCAGCATGGTTGCTAGGGTGTTGCTACGTGGTTGCTAGGGTATCCAGGGCGGTTGCTAGGGTGTTGCTAGGCGGTTGCTAGGGTACTCAGGCTGGTTGCTAAGGTGTTGCTAGGGTACTCAGGGTGATTGCTATGGTGTTACTATCATATTGTCACCATGATTAGCAAGTTATTAGCATGTTGCTAGCACATTTAACATGTTACTAGCATGTTACTAGCATGTTTCTAATATGATAAGCATGTTACTAGCCTGATTTTAGCATGATTAACAAGCTGCTAGCATGATTAGCATGTTGTTACCATGTTTCTAGTATGATTAGCATGTTACTAGCATGATTCTAACATGGTTAGCAAGTTACTAGCATGTTTCTAGGATGATTAGGATGTTACTAGCATAATTCTAGCATGATTAGCATGTTACTAGCATGTTGCTGGCATAATTAGCATGATTAGCATACTGCTAACATGATTTAAATAGATTAGAAATATTAGATGAGTTTGAATGAGTTTAAATGGATTAGTAATAGTACATAGAAGTGAAGCTTCATTTAGTCTCAAAGGATTCTGGGAGTTTAGATTTGAATTTTGACAGTTGGTGTTGGCTCATTTGAACATTCCGTCAATGTAAGTCTATGGGATTTTTGGTGGTTTTGACGGTCTGGTTTACGAAAACCGTAAGTCGGATCAGTCTGAAAAGATATAGCAACCCGAGTCAGACCAGTCTGCAGGTCTGGGCCGAGTTTGGTGGCTGTAGCTTAAAAGCTCTAGGAGGAGATACGTTTTAAAAAAGGGTCTCAGAAGAAGAAGAAGAAGAAGAATAAGTTTAAATACAATATCAGTAAGTTGGCTTTTTCAAGCCAACTTAATTATTTTAAGCTGACTCAACAAATTGTGTTTTTTATTTTTTTACAGTGTACACTGTAAAAAACAATTTGTTGAGTCAACTTAAAATCATTTGTTACCTGGCTGCCTTAAAATTTTAAGTTCAGCCAACTCCAAAAAATGTATTTAACTTGAAAAGTTAAGTTATGCTAAGTGACAACTTAGATATTTTAGTTGATTTAACTTAAAATTTTAAGGCAGCTGGGTTACTTACCCAGCTTTTAAGTTTAACAAACACAAATATCTATGTTGTTAATTAGTACAACTTAACATTTCACGTTGACTAAACTTATTTGAGTTGATTGAACTTAAAATTTTAAGGCAGCAGGGTAACAAATCATTTTAAGCTGACTCAACAAATTGGGTTTTTTTTTTTTTTACAGTGTATGTGGAAAAAGTGCACTTAACTGCTTTCATGATCATGTTTTTAAAAACACTTTTTAAAACAGTGCACTTTGTAGTACTGTCAAATTAAATATTTCACTTTAAAGTGCATTTTAAGTCATTTTTGTTATTTAATAATCTTTTGTCATGCTTCAAAGTAGTGCACATATTATGTGTGAACTGCTTGACTATTATTTTAGTTATTTAAATGTTAAATTAATCTTAAATATTTTAGTTAATATATTTTAAATATATAACTGCAATTTCATCATTTGAAATGTGTAAGTGCAAATATATTTAAATAAATGACATTCAACAGAAATTACTTGAGTATATTTTAGTTTACTATAAATGCTTGTTAGTACATTCAGCAGTACACTTCTACCATGTTTGATCATACATTAACCAGACTTACATATAAAGATGTACTTAAAGGGAACGTTCACCCAAAAATGATAATTCTGTTATTAATTACTCACCGTAATGTTGTTTCAAATCTGTAAGACCTTCGTTCATCTTTGAAACACAAATAAGATATTTTTGATGAAATCTGAGAGCTTTCATAGACAGCAACACAACTGACACGTTCACGTCCCAGAAAGGTAGTAAAGACATCGATAAAATAATCCATGTGACATCAGTGATTCAACTGTAATTTTATTAGGCTACAAGAATACTTTTTGTGCACAAAGAAAACAAAAATAAAGACTTTAATCAACAGTTTCAGTCTTTGACGTGTTTTAAATGACATGAGGGTGAATAATTAATGACAGAATTAAAATTTTTGGGAGAATTGTTCCTTTAAGTCCTACTTAAGAAGGTCAGAAAAATGTTATTATTTCTGTAATAAGTATTCTTTTTTTAAAGTATGCTAATCTGTACTTTATTTTCTCAAGGCCTTGCTAACAAAATGTATATATTCTTAGCTCTATAATGGCTGTGTAGTTACGTACAGAATCAGTTGTGTGTGTCAGTAGCATTTGTCACATTTAACAGGAACTTCCCTTTCTCTGATAGTATGTGAGCTTCCAAACCACTGGAAAGCACCCTGACGTGAATGTTACTACTGGAAGAATGCATGTTGAAAATGTGTGGAAAATAAGTTTACTTTAAGGGAAAAACCAGCTTCCTAAATTTCAAGGCTTTAGTCAGGAAGTCCAACACACAATCATCCTTACAAAAGTTTTTTTTTTTTCTTTTGTACTAAGTCAGTATTATCATGGAAATTGAGATTTAACATCTTAATGTACACTGAAAGAAACCTAAAAATTGTATCTAAATATTATTTAGCATGACTGGGGTCAACCTAAATTTATTGATTTATACCAACAAATCAAAATTGTATGGGTGTAATCAGGTAGAAACAGATCTTTAAGGTAACAAGCTAATATGTTTTGTATGTAAAAACAAAACAAGTTATTTTACATTATTTACAAATGGGTTTTTTTTTTTCTTTTTTTAAACCAGAACAAGCTACGAAGTGGCGAATATTTAAACGCCACCTATTATGCCCCATTTTACAAGATGTAATGTTGGTCTTTGGTGTCCCCAGAATATGTCTGTAAAGTTTCAGCTAAAAATACCCCACAGATCATTTATTGTAACATCTGGAAAATGTCATTTTTGGGTTGTGTTTGAAAAAAAGCTAAGATCTGTTTTGGTGTGTATCACTTTAAATGCAAATGAGCTGCATATTCCCACCCCATCTTCAGAAGAGGGAGTAGCATATACATCTCTGCTTAGCGTACCTACAGCAATAAACAGTCGGTAGAAGCAACATGACTAAGAGTGAGAGAAATGGTGTTCAGCTGTACAATTGGGAAGCCAAACACACTGGAAGTGGGACGAAACAGCACAATGTTACAGAGATCGTGCCGTGCTGACCTGTAATCGGCAGCACAGGGAGGATGTGTTTACTAGCAACACCGAACTAACAGCATGGCACACTGCAAATACTCCCAACAC
Source organism: Labeo catla (assembly GCA_012976165.1). NCBI lineage: Eukaryota > Metazoa > Chordata > Actinopteri > Cypriniformes > Cyprinidae > Labeo > Labeo catla. The sequence continues at coordinate 304,670 of VONZ01000863.1, forward strand.
AACCAAATACAGAAAAGTGCTGCAAATACTCTCAACATGACCAAATACTCACAACATGCTACAAATATTCACAATACAACCAAAAACAGAAATGCGCTGCAAATACTCCAAACACAACCAAATACAGAAAAGTGCTGCAAATACCATAACACAACCAAAACAGAAACGGCTGCAAACAAATACTCACAACACGCCAAATATACACAACACAAACAAAAACAGAAACGCGCTGCAAATACTCCAAACACAACCAAATACAGAAAAGTGCTGCAAATACTCTAAAATACTCACAACACACTACAAATATTCACAACACAAACAAAAACAGAAATGCGCTGCAAATACTTCAAACACAACCCTGGTGAAAAAACCAGCATATGCTGGTAGGTATGTTTTGATGCTGGAATGCTGGTTAGGTAGGTTTTGTTGCTGGTTTAAGCTGGTCCTTTGCTGGTTTATGCTGGTCCTTAGCTGGTTTAAGCTGGTCCTTTGCTGGTTTTTGCTGGTCATGTTGCTGGTCAAGGACCAGCATGAACCAGCATAAACCAGCTAAGGACCAGCATAAACCAGCAAAGGACCAGCTTAAACCAGCATCAAAACATACCTACCAGCATATGCTGTTTTTTTCATCAGGGAACCAAAAACAGAAAAGTGCTGCAAATACTTTCAACATGACCAAATACTCACAACACAAACAAAAAAAGAAACGCGCTGCAAATACTCACAACACAACCAAAAACAGAAATGCACTGCAAATACTCACAACATGACAAAATACTCCCAACACAACCAAATACAGAAAAGTGCTACAAATATTCTCAACATGACCAAATACTGACAACACGCTACAAATATTCACAACACAACCAAAAACAGAAACACGCTGCAAATACTCCCAACATGACCAAATACTAACAACACAACCAAAAACAAAAACGCACTGAAAATACTCACAACACAACCAAATACAGAAACGCATTTGCTAAAATACTTTGATAATGTATGCGCATAAATATGGTTACAGCGTTAACTAAGCAATATAACGACATGACATTCACAAAGCAGTCTGGAGTGAAATTATTTGTGCAGACATAAACACATTTGGGAAGTTTTTGAGGTGCATTACCTTCAAAAAATATCACTGCGTCCTCAGTGGCTCAGATGTTGGGAGAAAATGTAGACTCTTACGTTCTGCCTTACATCCAAACACAGGACACAGGGATTGCTTACGAGATATTGTTGACGTTATAGCTAATAAAGCGTTAAGAACATGAAGGACAGCTTACAACCAAACACAACTCGCTAGGGCCAAAACTATTGCAATGCAGGACTGTCAGTCAGCGGCCGTGGGCGGGGCTTAAACAATGTGATGTCACATTGCTTAGAGAATCAAACCGGCATGCCGAGACTAATTTGGTTTAATGGGGATTACAAAATAAATAGTGGGTGGATTTTTATCATTGTAGGGTGGTTGTTTTCACACAATGCTAATACACATATATGTCCAAACATCATGTAAAAGTGGATTTTGTCTAATAGGTCCCCTTTAATGCTGATAGTCAAAGGTCTGTCAATATGACTGTATGGTAAGTGGACAGACTATTTTCAGCAGGTTGCAAAGTATATTTCACATTGCATTTTAGTGCCCAGTTACTATTGGCTTAGTAAAAGTCACAAACCTGATTCTGAGCTTTGACAGTGAGATGTGTTACAGTCACTTTTATAACAAGGAGCTCTACAGGAAAACTCCTGCTATCACTGACCTCTGAGACAAACAAGACTGATCAAAGATCCTGACTGAGACTAAGAGGAAGCACACTATGAATGAGTTTACGATCTCAGTTACAGGGTCAGCTCTATATCTCAGTTAATTGCTTTTTTAATCCATTACAAAAGACTGTATGAATGTACAGGATAAAATGATAAAAAGTAGCTTCAAACTATAACAAACACAGGTTAATCTAACAGATAAACTGCATGTCACTGAGATGGATTCCTGGAAAGCTATTAGCATCCTGTTCAAGCAGGATCATTTTTATAAACAAATGCTCATTAAACACACCAGCAGCAGTCACCCCTCAATAATGAGCATGGATGTATGGTTATGTATGCAGACAGCAGCCTGTTCCAAAGGATTTTTGCCATCAGAGTAGGGTCTGTCCAAATTATGAGTCAGGAACAAGACAGTTTCCTTGGAATCTGTGCCCATTTCCTATTTGACAATGCAAAGAATGAGCCTTTCCTTACTGTGGCCATTTCCCTCTCATATCCTGAGACCGCCCTTTCCATCCAGGCTTGTTACAGACTTAACTGTTTCAACACCCGGAAAAAAGGCGGCTCAAAAAGGCTGTAACAGAATAGTCCATTTATTCATAACAATACTAGTGCTGTCAATATATTAGACATATATCAGCTGATATCCATGGTGGCCGAGAGCGCTCAATGTGCTGCAACATAAGAAAACACATGCAAATAGAAAAAGCACCAGCAAATTAAGAAAACATCTTCATCGGTTTGACAGTACATGTGCTTCAAATACTCACAACACAACCAAATACAAAAACACGCGCCAAATAATAAACCAAATTAGTTCAATTATTATAATAAAAATGCAAGTAGCACAGACCACAACGGAACCCTTACGAAAAATAATCATGGTTTTACTACAAGCCAGCTTACATACGCTTCACATTTACAGTAATTGTGTATGTTGTCTGCTTATTTAAGCTAAAAATATCCAAAAAGCTAAGGAATCTATATGATCAAGAAGTGAGTGTGTTGTGAGTATTTGCAGCGTGTTTCTGTTTTTGGTTGTGTTGTGAGTATTTGCAACATTTTTGATTGTGTTGTGAGTAATTGCAGCATGTTTCTGTATTTGGTTGGGTTGTGAGTATTGCAGCATGTTTCTGCATTTGGCCATGTTGGGAGTATTAGCAGTGCATTTCTGCTTTTGGTTG